>CAJHNH020002602.1:272500-340000 GCA_905116865.2 Candidula unifasciata | reverse complement strand
TATAGTGTCTTTGCGGAGACAGCGTTTTTTAGTTTATTACATGGCTCTAAAAGTGGTTTAAGTAAATGTACAAGGCCCTCTTCCACTGCCTAGGCGTATTATTGGACATACAGTGCAAGACCTAAATTGTACAGATAAGTCAGCACTCGGTGGATGATGTGGTCAGTATCATGCCCACAGCCTTTACTTCCCATGACTTTGCTCAGGACGGACCCATTTAAGGCTGGGTATACCTGGGAGCCAAGGTCATTTTTTGAATGAGTCCGGCTCGGTCAAGACCTGAACCCCAATACCATCTAATGCACAGGCGAGAGTCTAGCCGCTACATCACGGCAGCTTCCACCACAAAAGTGGCAGAAACAGACACTGAATCTAGCTTACATACAGTTACGTGTGCAGTGGATATAAACTTCTTTATCTGTGATAATTTGTTGCCTTATTTAATTGTGTCCTTTATGAAATGGGTACATCGCTGTTCGTCGCTTTCCAGCGGAAAGTCCTGGCTGTTCGTCCATTTGGACTTTGGCTTTGTGCCAGCTTCAAAATTTTGCGTGCACATCCGTTTTAATGGCGTATTTGTGTGCAGCTGGTTGCTCCCTGTCGCTCGGGCAGATGCTCTCCGACTTCTAAGGGATTCCCCGATTTGTCGACTCCTACGACATGATTGTAGGGGAGGCGGTGGGTTTATTCTTATTGTCCCCACAATGGGGCCCCGGAACCCACTCAGGGAAATATAAACCTAATTTATCTAACTGTAGGCGCGACGTTGCCTTAGCTGTATGGTCTGGGTACAAATTGCATAGTTTTAGCCAAGGTGATAGGAGTAAGCAAGTAAGTAAAGGTCGCTTTCAACGCCACTTGGCGCACCGGCCACATAATAATGAGTCGGTTTTTTTTCAATAAACCAATTGGCACACGATGGGTGGTGGTGTGGTATTGCCTTCAGTCTCATTCCCTTCCGGGTGTGCCCTTTCCACACAACACGGCCCATGGCATGTTCACGGCCAGCTCCAGATTTATAAGGCCGTACAGCTCAAACGGGAATTCCCGTTCTTGTGCAAGAATTGAGTCCCTCTGCGTCCACAGTTTTTATCGAGGAGATGTATACACAAATTAAACTATAGTTTGATTAATTTTCGACATTTGTTTAGAACTATACATCCTTTTTAAGGTAAATAAGTGTGCCAATACTTTTTTCACCTAGAGTAGTTTTCTTAACAGTACTTCTAGCATTACTAAATATGTATCCTCAAGGTACAAACAGCACAAACAAATTTGTCCAGTTTCATCTTGTTGGATGAAATCAATTCCTTATCATTGCGAATTTTTTGGTAACAAATATGCGTAGGAAATGGATGAACAACCAGAAGTTTCCGCAAGAGTTTGCAGCCAGTGTTCGCGAAGCAAAGCAAAAGCCAGTTTACTAAAATTAACACAGACCGTACAACTGCAAAAATGCATAAGAAGTCGATGAACTACCAGAAGGTTCCGCAAGGGTTTACAGCCAGTGTTCGCGAAGCAAAGCAAAAGCCAGTTTACAAAAATTAACACAGACCGTACAACTGCAAATATGCAAAAGAAGTGGATGAACTTCCAGAAATTTCCGCAAGAGTTTACAGCCAGTGTTCGCGAAGCATAAGTCAAATGGTTAAGGATTAATATTATTAGTGTACTGCTACAACATATAATTATACTGTTAGTCAACAATTAGTTAAGAGGCAAAAAGTGACTTGCTGTGAGATTAGTTAGTAAATTAAATATTATTTTCATTCACTTACCTAGACTTAAATAGCTTTACACAATTTATCCACAGTGTGGTTGCACCATTTATGCACAGTCAATATGAAAGCAATAGTCTTCTTCAAACACAAGATAGTTTGCACCTGAAAACTGTCGATATTTTCCAGATAAGGCTTCTAAATTACCTGTTTGTATTATCCCTAAAAGTAAGTTTTCTCCATTTAAAGTAGAAAAGTAATAAACAGCCAGTTCCCAAAAATCCGAACTACTGACTAGAAACAGTGACACTGGCACACACATCACAACACGACTGTCTCCCGTGAATTACAATTAAAATTGCTGTAATCTAACAGCTTGTATGTCCACTTTACAATATCCGCTTGTCGATTTGTAATACGAATACAATCAAAACACAGAAGTTTGTAAGCATATTATAATGTCACAAAATGCAACATGGAAACGCTTGCAGTAACCTATTTTCGAGGGTACTCAGCAAAAATGTGTCGTGATTCAGTTGTCAGGACCAATATACAGCCGGAGGTGGCATGTTGTTACCATGAGTCCGCCTCAATACCTGTAACATTCATGTCCCGCTTGCACACATCTTTGTATCGTAGTAGAGGTCGGCCTCGACATCTTCTTCCTGTCTTTAATTCCCCATAAAGGATGTCCTTAGGGATGAATAAAATGTATATATAAATGAGTGAATGAATGAATGTGTGTATTAATTAATTATTGTGCGAATGAATGTATGAATAAATGTAAAAATGAATAATAAATACATGAATGAATGAATCTAGAACCAACATTACTGCACTCAGGACATTCCCACACGGGCCCAGTCCAGATTAAAAGTCTGTCTATGTTTTTCCTCTACACACCCCTCAAAGGCCTCAAGTTAAATTAGTCTTTTAAGGTATGGATTTTGTCTGTTTTATTGCACTGTTCATTTGATCACAGAGAGTCTTTACCATATCCGCTTCATCATAAAATAGCTGCCGCCCAGGGGAGCGACAGCTGCTAATCTATCAGCCTGCTGGTTACCTCGCAAACCTGTTTCTACTGAACAGAAAATCCATGATATGCTTCTCATCTGACTCTTATCAAGAGATGCGAAACCACTCTACACGCAGGACGTTGATTTCAATTTTCCGAAGCATGCTCAGCGAGTCTGTAACAATTACATGTCGGGTGCTGTGCTGCTCTCAAGCCATAGGAAAGCTGCCGTTACCGCCTCCACCTCCATTCTCATTCTAGATGTAGTGACGTTGTAAACGAGCCTGTTTATATTCACATAGTGTCAGTTGGCCTTTGCAATAAAACTTCATCTACTCTTCTTAGCGCGGCCGATAAGAGGCTCGCTTTCAAATCCAGCTGCGACTCTCTGCAGCCCACGGTCAGTGTTCGAAACCGGGCGGCTCCCCGGGTTTACCCAGCCTCTAGGAAATGGGTACCAGAGTTAACACTCTGGGGTAAATGGAGGAACGTCGTTGTAGCAACAGAGTTACCTGCGAACGGCGACACAGGCAGACAATTCTTGTCAGCTGTCCGTACTGGTGGCAGAGCACTTATGGTTTATAACCGTGTGCAATGACGCTGGTTTACATCTCCCGACTTCACTTCACTTCCTGCTATTTATTATTAAGTTAAGAAGAGCATATTGTGCAAAACATTTTCTATAAAAGCAACAAGCTGCTTGCTACCAGCAGATTTATAATCAAAGACAATCGCCTGTTTCAGGAGTGCCGGTTGAGAAGGTTCTAGAGATCTTCGGAGAGTTCTTTTTTGATTATTGCCTACGTCATGGCTACGACAAGATGTTACGGACACTCGGAAGCGACATGAAAAGTTTTATTCAGAATCTGGATTCCCTACACTCTCTGTTGGCTCTCAGTTACAAAGGGATATCAGCACCCTCTTTCAGGTAAGTGTCTTCTTTTTTTCTTTACTCGTTCTTCCTCTTCTTATTGTGTTTTATTTTTCTTGCTCCTATTCTTCTTACTGTCCGTTCATTTTGTATTTCTATTCCTTTTATTCATGCTCTCCTTCTCATCTTTTCTTCTTCCTCCTGAGTGGTCTCGAGGCGTAGTGTCCGAGTTCAATCCCTTGTAATGTCTGTGATTTTTTTTTTTTTTACGTCGACTTGGACTTCTAGCAATTCCCCTGGTCTCTGGGTAGTGAGATCGGACGCCCGTGTGATTTGTTACGGCACGTAAAACAATCTCTTGGCAGTTGGAAATCGAAAAGAGTAGTCTAACGGCGCTGCCCAGGCAAAATGTGGAGTTAAAAATCTACCTAATGTATTTCAGGATCCTAGCCGGTGCTACAGAGCCTGTGCATTGTGCTGAGCTTTCTTCTAAATCAGACTGAGTTAGAAGAAGAACGGAGCACTTATGGGCTACTTCTTCTTCTTCTTCTTCTTCTTCTTCTTCTTCTTCTTCTTCTTCTTCTTCTTCTTCTTCTTCTTCTTCTTCTTCTTCTTCTTCTTCTTCTTCTTCTTCTTCTTCTTCTTCTTCTTCTTCTTCTTCTTCTTCTTCTTCTTCTTCTTCTTCTTCTTCTTCTTCTTCTTCTTCTTCTTCTTCTTCTTCTTCTTCTCTTCTTCTTCTTCTTCTTCTTCTTCTTCTTCTTCTTCTTCTTCTTCTTCTTCTTCTTCTTCTTCTTCTTCTTCTTCTTCTTCTTCTTCTTCTTCTTCTTCTTCTTCTTCTTCTTCTTCTTCTTCTTCTCCTTCTTCTTCTTCTTCTTCTTCTTCTTTCTTCTTCTTCTTCTTCTTCTTTTTCTTCTTCTTCTCTTCTTCTTCTTCTTCTTCTTCTTCTTCTTCTTCTTCTTCTTCTTCTTCTTCTCTCTTCTTCTTCTTCTTCTTCTTCTTCTTCTTCTTCTTCTTCTTCTTCTTCTTCTTCTCTTCTTCTTCTTCTTCTTCTTCTTTCTTCTCTTCTTCTTTCTTCTTCTTCTTCTTCTTCTTCTTCTTCTTCTTCTTCTTCTTCTTCTTCTTCTTCTTCTTCTTCTTCTTCTTCTTCTTCTTCTTCTTCTTCTTCTTCTTCTTCTTCTTCTTCTTCTTCTTCTTCTTCTTCTTCTTCTTCTTCTTCTTCTTCTTCTTCTTCTTCTTCTTCTTTCTTCTTCTTCTTCTTCTTCTTCTTCTTCTTCTTCTTCTTCTTCTTCTTCTTCTTTCTTCTTCTTCTTCTTCTTCTTCTTCTTCTTCTTCTTCTTCTTCTTTTCTTCTTCTTCTTCTTCTTCTTCTTCTTCTTATTCTTCTTCTTCTTCTTCTTCTTCTTCTTCTTCTTCTTCTTCTTCTTCTTCTTCTCTTCTTCTTCTTCTTTCTTCTTCTTCTTCTTCTTCTTCTTCTTCTTCTTCTTCTTTCTTCTTCTTCTTCTTCTTCTTCTTCTTCTTCTTCTCTTCTTTTTCTTCTTCTTCTTCTTCTTCTTCTTCTTCTTCTTCTTCTTCTTCTTCTTCTTCTTCTTCTTCTCTTCTTCTTCTTCTTCTTCTTCTTCTTCTTCTTCTTCTTCTTCTTTCTTCTTCTTCTTCTTCTTCTTCTTCTTCTTCTTCTTCTTCTTCTTCTTCTTCTTCTTCTTCTTCTTCTTCTTCTTCTTCTTCTTCTTCCTTCTTCTTTTCTTCTTCTTCTTCTTCTTCTCTTCTTCTTTTTCTTCTTCTTCTTCTTCTTCTTCTTCTTCTTCTTCTTCTTCTTCTTCTTCTTCTTCTTCTTCTTCTTCTTCTTCTTCTTTCTTCTTCTTTCTTCTTCTTCTTCTTCTTCTTCTTCTTCTTCTTCTTCTTCTTCTTCTTCTTCTTCTTCTTCTTCTTCTTCTTCTTCTTCTTCTTCTTTCTTCTTCTTCTTCTTCTTCTTCTTCTTCTTCTTCTTCTTCTTCTTCTTCTTCTTCTCTTCTTCTTCTTCTTCTTCTTCTTCTTTTTAACTTCTTCTTTTTCGAAACCATTTCCTTCCTTGTTTTTCTTACATATAGAGACTTTTCGTGCAGTATTAAAAAATAAAAAAACATCTTTCCCAGTAAATGCATGTTTGAAGACAGGGATGCGTCATGTCACTCCTCTTTTTTTTAATCTTGTGACCGATTGGATACTAAAGAACACAACAGACATCGAGTGGGATACGATGGACTCCTCTCACGGTGTTCGAGGACCTTGATTTTGCAGAAGATATACAATTCCTATCACATAAACATGAACATATACAAGAGAAAAGTAACAGAATACACAGAATGGCACAAATGGTGGGACTGAGAATAAATACTAGGAAAACTAACATTATGACAAACAGCCTAAACCAACAACCAGTGACCATAAATAACCACATACTTGAAAATATAGAACAGTTTATATAGCTTGGCAGTGTGGTGTCGCTTCAGTAAAGGTGAAGGAAATCTGGTAATCTAACAGTTACTGTAGAGGAACAAAACTTCGAATCTGCAAGAGCGTCATTTTACAAGTTCTTTTTTTTTTTTTTATGGAGCAGAATGCTGGAGAATGAACCAAAAAAAAAATGTGCACAAGCTATCCACCTTCCACCACACACTTCTACGTTGAATTATCAAAATTGTCTAGCTAGATACAGTCTCAAACACTAAATTACTTCAAGTCGGAAACCAAGAAACTCTAGACAGTATGATAATCCAGAGAAAGATGGAAATGGCTTGGCCACGTTATGAGAATGAACCCTGATATACCCGCTAAAACAGCTCTCACTTGGACACCAGAGGGAAAGAGAATGAAGGAGCTCTCAAAAACAACATAGAGACGAACGATAGAAAGTTAACTGAGTGCTCTTATATGGAAAACTGCACTGAAGATTTCACAGGACAGGTAGGCATGGAAAGTCCTCTCTGGTTTCAGGTGTCACTAGGCATAAAGAGAATTGATAACACTGTTTTTCTTCTATTATTCAGTTATCTTTCTTTCTTTTTTCACCCTTCTGCCTTCCGTATTCGTACTTATTGTTTCATTTTTTCTACTTGTTTTCTTTTCCTTTTCTCGTCTGTTTATTCTTGTTGGTGATCTTTTCATTTATATTTATACCTGGTACAATCTGACAGGTGTGAGGACGGACCGGATGGAGAGTTAATACTGCACTATTATAGCGGTCGGCCCGGACTGTACCCAATTGTTAAGGGTATGGATAATGTTAATGAATATTCTTGTCTATTTCTTACTAAGAAGAGTATCTCTCTCTCTCTCTCTCTCTCACTCTCTCTCTCTCTCTCTCTCTATCTCTTTCTGGGTGTGTGTACGTGCGTGAATGCGCTCATGCGATCGTGCGCGTGCACCTACATGTAGAGACGGATGAAAAAAATAGGGGATGAGAGGAAGAGAGAGATAGAGAGATGTGTTTTGTTGATAAATCCGAACAATCAAATTTTTTCTTATTTTAGGATTTCCAACAGTGTGTATCAATTCATTTTTCTCTGCCATGATTATTACGCCAGGACATATGATACTATAGTCTGTTCCAGAAGTTCTGCCGAACATTGAAAATCTGTAATTCAGTAGCCGTTCAGTGTAAGTTGTGGAGATTGGCTTGCAAACTGTTAATAATTCTGTCCTTGTGAGAATTTTTTTTTAAATGCAAACAAACATCTCGTTGTCATATCGCCTTATTTGCTGTATGTGAAAAAGCAGACACTGATTCAAAGGAACTCGAGTAATCTGCAAAAGAGGAACCTTTTGAAAACATCAAATTGCACGCGTGTCATAGAAGTCTTCCGTTATTAAACTCCATGCGTCGCTATACATTGATTTTCAGTCTTCACACGCCTGTCAGTTACTGTATATTCCTTTTTGTCAGGGTTACCAAAATTATAAGTCAAACAAAGATCAAAGAAATACACTGCATTAGGAAGACAACAGCATCTGTTCAACTGTAAATTATAGAATAACAAGGGCATGAGAAATCTAAGACCACATGCAAACATTTATATTGATCCCTAAAAAAGTTTTTTCAAGATATTTGTTAAAGTGTGACGGCATTAGTTTTGAAACGCACTATAGATAAACATTTATATTATACACCCCTCAGCACTGAGTGGATGAGTGGTAAGCATAGCGCCGGCCGCCTTTACTTCCAAAAGAGTCGATTGGGTAGTTTCTCTTTTGATCACGAAGCGGAAATGACCACTGCATTTCTTCTCTGTTTATAATAGTTGTGTTTGTGTGTGTTCTAACAATTTTGAACATAGGTAAATTGTTCTGTTACTTTAATTCTTATAAAACGTCTTTTAAAACGGCAGTTACATTACGATGGCTGTTAAAAGGTGCTGGTGGTGATAGCAAAATAGCATCTTATGTATATGTATACACACACATGTATATAATACAAACACATATTTAAAAATACAAAGTTAGTTGGGCAACCTTTACATGACAATGCAGTTTGTTGTTGTTGTTATTGTTGGCTGTTGTGGTTTTTCTAGGCAAATGTTACAGTCATTAGTTTGCTATTGCCACTAAACGGTCGGCTCTCCGTACCACTGTCGAAATCAAAGCAAGACAAACTGTCCGCAGATGGCATCGAACTCGACACCACGGCATTATAAAGCGCGTTCTCAACGCTAAAGCCAAAGAAGCCGACACACAGACACACACACACACACACGTTTGTTCGTACATCACAAGTGATGAGGACCACTTTTTCTTTCATCCGTCATGAAACTGCAGTTGAATGTTTGTGAGTCCAGAGGTGACATAAGTCCTGTACGTGCCCGAAAGAGTCTAGGACAATAAAGGCAGTGCACAGTGTTTGTAAAAAAAAGGCCTGTTTGACGATTCTTTCTGGCCTGTCTTCGCTGTTCAGCTGTACCTTGTTCTAGATGCCTCGAAGATCATTGCACCATTTCGGGTATATGTGCGCTACAAAATCCGGTCTTGTGCTGCAGCCTCCCAGGTGTCAAGGTTTATACTGAAAGCTTTGCCCGGCTCTCTAGCGTAGTTGGCTAAACCGGATTGCGCGGAGACCGGGTGACGAACTCCTTGTGGTCCTGGTTCAATCCCGGGGGTATGCAGGAAAGCCACATTTCTCCCAGATTTACGGTATTTATTATGGAATCAAGGCCGGAGAGTTGCGATATCCATAATACCGAGCCTAAGGGTTAACAACTCATGGCTTCTGGATACTAAAACAAACAACTGAAAGCTTTCAGTGATGCCTTTAGTGTGTCATTGAAGCGCGACCTTCACATATCTCACCATAGGTTTTTTTTGGGAGCCGATGGTCAGGCATTCGAACAATATGGCTATCCGGTCGTGTCTGTGACTGCATCGGTATGGTATTGATGCTGGGTATGCCAGCCCTGTCCAGTACGACAGTGTCCGAGGACCATGTCTTGCAACTTAATGTTCAGTATCTTTCTCAGACAGACTGTATGGAAGTGAGTGAGTTTTTTTGTTGTTGTTGCCTGACATCTGCATACAGTCCAAGTTTCACAGGCATACAGTAGCATAGGAAGCACTGCAGCTCTGTATACCTTAAGTTTGGTTTGCTGACTGATGCCACTACGATGCCAGATATTCGTGTATAACCTGAAAAATGTGCAGCTGACTTTAGACATCTTAATGCTCACCTCATCGTCGTCGGTGACACTCTCAAACAATGTGCTACCGAGGTATGTGAATCTATCTACAACCTTTAATTTCTTGCTATTTACCAGAATGGTTGGTTCAGTGTGCACTTTGCCTGGTGCTGGCTGGAACATAATTTTAGTTTTCTCGGTGTTAATGGTAAGCCCAACACTGGCACAGGCCTCAAGGAATCTGTTCATGTTATACTGCAGATCTGCTTCTGAACCGGCATTAAGAGCACAGTCATCAGCAAAAATACATGATCTAACTTTAGTTTTCGCTTTAAGCCTCCTAAGATTAAAAAGTTTTTCCATCGATTCGATAGCAGATATCAATTCCTTTATCTCGATGACGAAAAGCGTCAAACAGTACAGCTGAGAACTTGATACTGAAAAAAGTAGATGCGAGTAAACATCCTTGTTTGACACCATTTGTAGCATAGAAAAGTTCAGAAAATTCTCAATTTTCCTGAATTCTTGCCTGCATTCCATCATGCAGTTGCTGTATAATCATGATAACGTTCCTTAGGCAGCCATATTTTTTACTTGATCTCAGACAGACCCTCTCTTTTGACTGAGTCAAACGCCTTTGTGAGGTCAATGAAAGCCGTGAACAAATAACAATGCTGTTTCTGACATTTTTCTTATAGCTGCCTTTCTGCAAACACCATGTCTATGGTTCCTCGCTCTTTCCGGAATCCGCATTGGCTTGCGGGTAGCAGGCCTGTATCAAGGTGTGTCGTAAACGATTTAGAAGTATTCTAGCAACAAAGTTTTCCTGTAATTGATAGCAGGAATATGCCACGGTGATTATGCCTTTCAGCTTGTGAAAGTGTATTATTGATGCGTCCTTGAGTTCATGTGGAACAATTACAATCTGCCAAATTTGCTGAAAAATCTCTGTCAGAACTTTTCCACAAGTTTTATAAACCTCTGCAAGGATTACGTCAGAGCCAGGAGCTTTACCATTATAAATTTGGTGAATCGCTTTTTTTTTTCAGTTTCCTCCAGGGTAGGTGCTTGTTCAAGTGACTTATTTATAGGGACTTGTGGAATGCTGTTGATAGTGTGTCATTGTTAACAGAGGAAAACTGACTTAAAATGTTAAAATGTTCAGCCCATCTTTACAAAATGTGTTTTTTTTCCCCCGTGACCAGTGTTTTCCCATCTGCTTTGAGGAGAGTAAGGGGTCCTGGTGATACTTATGGACCATAGACTGCTTTTAGTGCACAACATAAATTTTTCTGGTCATGTCTGTCAGCAAAGTTTTGGATCTCTTCTGCTTTTCTACTCAACCATCTGACGTAGCTTACGCTGGACCATTCTCCGCGCATTGTGGAAGTCATCTTTCTTGGATGTGGTAATCTGGTAATCCTAGTTTCAGCTTCATAGCAAACGGGTCACCCCATAGTTGCTCCGCTCCTGTGCCAACGAAAAACAAACGTAGCTCACATTGTCACATCATGCACTTAACTCATAAGCTGGGCGACAAAACTATATCCTTCCAGTCTACAAATCGAGCAAAAATGCTACGGCCACCGTCTGGCAGAAAAAAAAACATTTGCCACGGCTAAAGATTAAAAAAAATAGGTGGCTGTGCCTAGCGTCCATTTTGACCTGAAGCATTATATGAGGGTTAATAAATGGTCACCCCAGCAGTACCCTCATTATTAGCTGGTGAAGGAACTTAGGACATTACATCCACCAGCAGGCGTCGCCTCTACAACGACCTGCCTGCCTTCGTTAATGACTGTTCACCTGTGACGTAACGGCCCTACGATCCCTTGATCTTACAAAACTTTAGTGTGACGTCCCGGGTCGTGGGTTCTCTGGATTTGGGTTTAACTGAATTTTACATGTTGAGTAGGGAAATTTTCCTCTCAACATACCCCCTCCACTAGGTTAACTGAACTAATATCCGGGCTATGTTGCTCTCAGACAAAGTCCTGGATATTCAAGAAAACAGTCATATTGGCTCGTTAATTATTTTAACATTAGCTTCACTTGGTATCCACAAGAGAAGGAAAAGGGTTTTAGATGTCTATATTATTATATTGAATGACTTACTAGACAGGGCAGTTGACCCTTTCCGTCGACCTTCTCTTGGTAAAGAATTATTATTATTATTTAATGAGCCCCTACCAAATGATATTCTATTTTAACAGTTAAATTAAACATGTAAGAACAGACACACTTGGAATTACAAAAACTGATGCAGGATAAGACCATATACTTGGTTTATTAACCTAGCAATCATTTTGGTTATTTATATTTTTAGTCAACAATGATGGTATGGTGGTAATGAGATGCTTCAGCTAACTGAGCACCTAAGATTAGAGCGAAGTGATAATGGTGGTGTTTAGTTACATAAATACACGGTACATAACTTATTGTATTTTAGAAAGTGTAACCTCTGAGAGTCCTCGTGTTAAGTCCTTTCTTAGCTGTTCCAATTTGTCCGCCCAGTCCGCCCTTCAATAAGACCAACCCTTCTTAACTGGCAAACATCTGGTCTCCAGCTAATTTAACTGGCAGGTGTAAAAACTGTCCAGAGGACGCCGTAAGGTCTACCAGTCCACTTAATTCCCCTGATCTACTCTGTTCAAAAGGCCCCACTCAGTCTGCGTTAGGTAACATTTTATGACACTAAGGTCGGGTTCATGGGAGATAATCTCAGGTGTGATACCAAGTTATATCCCCAGTTACTCACCTCTAAGGTCTGTGGGCAGGAGATAATTATATGACACTGGCTTGTGAAAGGAATCTCTAGCTAAAGTAGTATTAGGTAATATTACACAAAGCTGGGTTGCTTTGTCTGGCGAGAGATGGAGAAACAAAGTTTAAACAATTCTCAAATCCCTTGCGGTTATTTTTAGTACTGTTTAGGCTCAGTGCTTATTGAGTATAATTCTTTGTCCTTCTATGACCATAAGAAATTATTAAACATAATATAACTTCTGAGACCACTGAGGTCATTTCGACACATCACCCAACAGCCATGCCGTTCTTTGGCACGAAGGAGACACCTTGAACTTGGGTTTCGGACTGAGGACTCCATGCAAGATGTTATTTTATGTTTTGTTATCACAATTGATGTCACTGCACATTGGGCATACCCATGCATGCTCAGTTCTCCGAAGGAGCAGCCACTCCAAAGTACTTTTAATCATTGTCCCCATGAGAAGCTGGTTATATTGTCTCCTTTCCCCAGCCTCGAAGACGGCAAAGACGTGCATCACTATGCTTAACTCCCATGTCACGCAATCGTGTTAGTGTCAGGGATTCCTCATTCTCCACTAGCCCAGTTCGTACAGCGTTGACGATGTCTGCTCTGTCCATGCTTTTTCCCGCAATCATTAGTGCAGTGTTTGCCAGTCGGTCCGCTCGCTCATTTCCCTTCATGCCCACATGACCCGGTGTGTAGATCCAAGTTACGGAGGTTAAGTCTATGCATTCAGAGCGCATACTGCCTATTTATATCTTCTGAAGCATATTAATTGAGTCTGAGGCAATTACTGCCTGTGTGGCGGTTTGCTCGGATACCCATGCTAAAGCTCTAGAAGCAGCGGCTATTTCCATCGTCATGCTTGACGTGGTTGTCTGGTAAGCGCCGCTGTCCTCATGTATTTTTTCCCCCATTCTTTGCGATGTGTATGCCCATGCTGACCTTGATCCGCGCTTCACGGATCCATCTGTGCAGATGATGATATCTTCTGGGTCTGAATGCTGATCTATCAGTTCCCTTACTTCTGTGTCTACGGTCGCAGGAATTTGATCCCTGCAGTACCTTCCGAGTGTGATGACAACCTCAGAGATGCCATGCATGTCTGCTGGTGTATTCGTCCATTCTTTTCCGTGACTGATAATATCTAGGTCACATACCTGCTGGATTAAATCCACAGCCTTTGCCATCCAAGAGCGGCCTCTTTTGAGACGCGTTCCTTTTGTGTCGTGTATAGCTTTGTGCAATGGGTGGTTAACGTCTGCCGATACCCTCATGTAAGCCTTGACCTGTGCCACATTGTATCTGCTAGTCATCGTCGGCAAACCCAGGACGTAACGCATGGCGTTGCAGGAGGTGTCTTTTGTGCAGCCGAGTATTAGTCTCATGGCCTCATTTTGTACTCTGTCCAGTCTTTCTAGCTGGGTTTTGCTGACAGTGAGGAGGCCAAGACCATAGTCAATGACGCTAAGCACAAGCCCTTGATAGAGAAGGAAAAGTAGGCGTTGTTCGATATCAGCTGCTGCTAGCACCTTAAGTGCTGTCAAACCTTTCCTGGCTCTAAGTATGACGTTGTCTACGTGGCATTTGTATGACAAGCATCTGTCAAATGTCATGCACAAGTATTTCAGGGTGTCCGTTCTCTCGATGTCCACACCACAGATGCTTATGACTGGCGTTGGTGTACTAACGATGTGGGTATTCAGAAAGAACTATGTTAAGGAGGCTTTGGACGGGTTCATCTGAGCTCTTGATCACCATTCACTAAGTCTGTCTAGTTCGTGTTGTAGTGTGGTTGTAATTTCCTGCCTGTTTTTACCTCAACGGTAAACAAGGATGTCATCTGCATACGACATTGTTTTGCTTAGGCCTACGTTTTGTGCACTCGTGACTCCTGCTGTGTACACATTGAAGAGCACAGGCGACAATGGTGATCCCGGGGGCAGACCCATTAGGACGCATTGGGGTTCGGATGCCCATTTACCACATCGAAGCTAACACTGTTCTTTTAAATAGCGCTGCTGCGATCCAGTTGACCAATTTTGTTTCTATCTGCATATCCAACAGCAGTCTGATGAGCTTGTTGTATGGGACGCTGGTGTACGCATCTTCTAAGTCAATAGCAGCTGCAGCCGTTTCTACTCCCTCCTGGAAACCCTCGTCTGTGTCGTGGGCAAATACTGCAGCATTGCACCATGTCTCTCTTCCTGGTCGGTACCCACCTAGTGTAGTGGGGAATAGGCAACATGACTCCAATGTTTGGTTCAACGTTCTGGCAACGATTTTTTCCATGTGTTTTCCAACAGTGTTCTGGAGTGTAATGATTCTGTAGCCATTTATTCTCGTGTGGTCTTTTCCTGGCTTAGGAACCGGTCTGGGGTAGCTGTGGAGCCAGTCATCAGGAATAATACCAGTTTTCATGGTGTTGTTAAAAATCGTGGATAGTTCATCCATATCTGTCACCTCGAGGCTTTTGGAGTCGCTGTATCTAATGCCATCAGGCCCTGGAGCTGTGTCTGAACAAGGTCTTCAGTGTTGCTCTGATGCAGTCCGTTGAGATGTATACTGTATCATCGACTTCCTCCATTTCGGCCATATCATGCTCCCTCTCTTCTCTATCGTATTTTTTCGTCTGCATGAGAAATCTGTGCAGGATAGCCTTTGTCTTTATCCCTAACCCCGTTGTCCATTTTTAGCTTTGGCATAACAGAGGTTTGTTTACCTCCATTCATTTTTTGGTGGAGTCGCCCCAGAATTTTCTTGGATGTGGACTTTGGATTGCTTAGAAAGGCTTTATGAAGGCGATGTTTCTTTGCTAGCAGCTCTTGTATTTCCTCAGAATTCTTATCGAACCAATAATTTTGGCTTTTTGATAGCAGAACCCAGAATTTATGTTGCAGTATTATATTCTCATTTAACACTGTCCAGTTAGTTTACTCGTTCTGGTCATCTAGTGGAATGGATTGGATTCGATCTTTTTGGGTATAAACAAAGGACTGACGAATGGTTGCCATCTTAAGCTTGGGAATGTTTAGTCTTTTGACTGATTTCTTTTCTTAAGGACGCCTGGTTGGCTGGATACTAATACTGAGTTTAGACACGATGATGCTATATCTGTCCAGCACTCGGCACTGCACATGGACTTGGCGACTCTAACATCCTGCCTGTTCCTTTCTCTAACTATCTCATAATCAATGAGGTGACAGTGTTTTGATCGTGGGTGCATCCGTGAAGTCTTGTTTCGGGAAGGTAGTCGAAAAATTGTGTTTGTGATAAGCAGATCATGTTCAGTGCACGTCTGGAGGTGGAGAAGTCTATTTCTGTTACAGAGACTTACTCCGTACCTTTTGATAGTACCATTCCAGGAGATGTTATTGGAGCCAACTCTAGCATTATGGTCACCAAGAATGTTGAGCTTGCCTGCTTTTGGTACTGCTGCTGTAACTGAATGAATTTGTCTTTAGATCATCCTGGTATGTCATGGTGGTGCGTAAGCGCTGAAAATGGTGGCATGTTTCTTTCCATATTGTAGAGGTATCTTCATCATCATTAGTTCTACGTGCCTTACCGTGCTCTTTGCGCTCCACAGCGTGTTGCCGGTACCTGCCATCAGTCCGTTAAACCCAGTATTGGCTTCCTCCGCACATTCAGTCGAGTCCAGACTTTGCTTGCTAGGATAGGCAGAAGATCCGAACTCACCGGAGTCTACTAGACCATTTAGCTACTCTCATCTGTTTAGCTGGCCTCTAAAAGCCGTTGCCCAGGGTTGACCGCTGCTGCAAGCTGGCACCTGCGTAGAGCTACAGTTGAGAGCTGAATGCCAGGTTTATGCCAAAGCTGTCATGAAGAAGACATGACAGGCAACTAACACCGAAAGTACTACCAATATCTGGCAACCCGTACCCCCTCCCCCACCCCCCCCCCCCGCACACACATAGGTTAGTTGTGTATCCTTTATAGGACGTTGCAGAACCAACCCCAACAGCCCCTTGTGTGGTTTTTCTAGGCAAATTTACGTCCAGTAGTTTGCCATTGCTTCTGGACGGTCGGCTTTCTTGATACCACTGTCGAAACCAACGCAAGGCGCATTGCCTGCAGCTGGGATCGAACCCGGCACCCCGGCATTACGAAGCGTTCGCATCGACTGAGCTACAGAGCCGACACACACACACACACACACACATATATATATATATATATATATATATATATATATATTGTATAAAAGGTATAAAGACTGAGAGAGAGAAGGAGATATTATATCTTCTACACAAAATCATACATGTTTAGACTCAATGTAGTCAAATGCACTCGCCAAACAGTATTATTATACATTATAATGTTAGTTTCATATCCTTTACAGGACTTTGCAGAACCAACCCGTTTTTGTTGTTGTTTTTTGGACTGTTGTGATTTTTCTAAGCAAATTCTACGTTCAATAGTTTGCCTCTGCTTTCTGAAAGGTCAGTTCTCAGTACCACTGTCGATTAATCGTCCGCAGCAGGTATCGGACCCGGCACTATGAAGCGCGTTCTCAACGCCTAAGCCAGAGACATTGACATTACACAGTATCGATGTATATATTGATAAACTGAATAAACCTTGTTGAAGACTCATATTTTACATAAGTAAGAACCAAAACTTAAAAGACCTTAATGCCAAAAATTTGCCAATTATTTCCTTTATTATACCACTTTTGCGTTGTAGGCAGGGGGGTCTTTGAGCATGCGGATTTACGGCCGTATCGCTGGTGTTGTTGTCACAACTGTGCAGGTGAGGATTTTTATTTTGCCCCCGACAGAAAAAAAAAATCCCTAGCCTTACTAAGGATTTAACCAGGGTCTCCCGCTTGTGAACCCAGGTTTCTAACCGTTCGGGCAGCCGCTCCTCAACGACCCTAATAATCCATAAAAAAATAAACAATTTTATAAATAAAACTCTTGTGTAATTTTTAAAAAAAACTATAAAGCAGCAGTTTTTGTGTTGTTTAATGATGCAACTCAAATATCAGATGCCACAATAAAGACCAGAGACAATCCTAAACACCGTTAAATAATTTCATGCTGTAATACGCTAGCTCGAAAGATCAAGTTATTATCAATCATATAACATATGCCACCCCCCCCCCCACCCCCCTTTTCCGACCAAAAAAATAAATGTAGCCTTGGAATTTTCTTTTTATGTTATGGCTCTTTTGCACTGACATACGAAGCGTTATGATTTAGCCCTGGAATTTTCTTTATGTGTTATGACTCTTTTGCACTGTCAAACAAAGCGTTATAATCGTTCGGAAGCATTGGTTCACAAACTTTTTATCGAGCTGGAAAACTGTTGTTCTTATGCGCATCGGCGCAGGAACCCGGTGGCTTAGGGTCCTTGAGGGGGGGGGGGGGGGGGCATCAATGAATTAAAATGTTCAAAATTAAGGGGGCGGGGTGGTGGAAAAGGGGGGGGGGGGGGTTGTGTAAGGGTGGGTAGGAGGGAGGTAATGGCGCTAACACCATCCCCATTTTTTTCCGTGAAATAGATAAGGACACCACTTGATTACCCCCAGACTGGATAGAATCACAAGCACAGTCAAAAACAGAGAAGAAAAGAAATCTAATTAATAAACCAAACAACACAAAGACCTAACTAATATGAACTGTGAACTACAACACATATGCTAAGTTCCTTTCAGGTTAGCAATGCATGATGTAATAAGTTTAACAACGTAGAAAATCTCTAGTGAATGCCAAGGAAGAATAACATAAAGAAAAGTAAGACACAAATAATGTCTCAAATAGTTGAGTTGATTCAAGAACCGACATCACAGTACTCAGGGCATTCTGATAAGCGCTCTGTCCTCATCTTCAGCAGCCAGTGAAGAGTTCCGATACAAACGGTGACAGTGGCATTCTGATTACACGTCCGTCTTGCCTTTCCTCTGAGCCTCGAGCTTCTGCCAGAACCTCTCGTATCTCCCCGCTGTATCAATCTCACCAGACTGTAGTGGTCTATCTGCTCCTCCAAACTGTACACGCTCTTCCACAAGGCACTAACCACGTCTGCCTTATCATGCATCAGTATTCCACCAAGTTGTGCAGAGCCAGCCAGTCTCTCCGCCTGTTCATTTCCCAACACACCGGTATCTCCTAGTGAAAATGTCTCATATAGTAAAGAATACTCCTGGACTGCCATAGGTCACCGTTTTAAATCATCACAGCACTGCTGATGTAATAGGGAGAGGTAAGCTCGTAGCACTAGGTGTGGACATGGCTGTAACCTCAGATTGCCACACCATATACTCATCTGAAAGCTGGGACAGTATTTCTCAAGCTCCTCTCCTCAGTCCGTATGCAGAATTCTCTTCAAAGCTGAAACTAGCTCTACAAAATCATCACCTTAACAGTTCATGGGTGTGGGTGCCTTCAGGATCTATACGGATCTGTCCTTTATAATGTCATTAGAGGCACACCTAAGTATACTCATAATGGGTGTTGGAGAAATATACTCCAATTTTAATATGTATAGCACGGTGTAGGCAGCAGCTGGTCGCGGTCTGTAGTGGACAAACTATGGTGTGGAAGTACTAGAAGATGATGATGCAGCACTTCACAAAGTGTTGATCAGGTCACTGGTAGTTTGCGTGTTGACAGTACCCTGTTGCTGGTAGGTTGGGTTTAATAGTACCCTGTTGCTGATAGCCGTGGGATGCCAGTATCCAGTTAGATCAAACTGACTATGATCCTGGAGTAACTCCCAGATAAGCCAGTACTGTCAGGTTATCATACCTCTCACATCCTGGGAAGAAATGGAAACATGGGTTTTACAATCAGTAAACACCGTACCCCGTTTACCTTTCTCCCACATTACACATCATTCAGTTTCAAATGCTTAGATGACAGTGCTTGGCCTTCATATGGAAGAACAGACGTGACAGAAATTATTTACTACAGTCACCTAGCAAGCAAGAATGGATAGTAATCACTGGCTATTCTCCGAATAATGGCCACATATCATGGCGGCCAAAAACACACCCTAACAGGACCTCATTATGTTGTGTGTTGTAAACATTCAAAAACTTGAACTCGAAAATAATGTGGAACGGAAAAAAAAAAAAAATTGACGAAATCGACTACTTAACGATAACTGAGGCCTTTATATCTGAAAATTGTGGCACAAAAGTCGCATATAGTGCCCCAAAATCTGTTCTTTGTGGCTGTGGCGCCATTGAAACTCGGCTTAATATGATCGGAACAAGGCACGGATAGTGCCGCATTGGTAACGCAGTTTTCACCGCCGACAGTACCCCCCGCGCCGCTACGAGCAAATAAATTGGATGGAGTGGCAGCAGATGCGGTAGCTGCAGCTCGTGAGTCCCAGCCATCTAGTTTAGCCCCCCATCCGCGCCGCGCGTAGTTTAATCGGAAGAACACTATCAAAAACCTGCGTCGGAGCGCGTGGTCTACCCGCTATGTCGCTTTTATCGTGTGAATTGTTCCTTTTCTCGAAATTGTCAACGGACAGTAATCCTAGTTTTGCCGCTATGTGTTCGTCGAAGAAAGTCTGCAATTTACATGTGATTGAGGCCCTGTCAGGGTGTGTTTTTAGCCGCGATAATATATGACCGTTATTTGGAGGATAGCCAGGTAACGCTATACCAAAACATTCAGTTCATTTTCAAGCAGTCACGAATTCTATTGGCCGATTGCAGGCAGGAGAAGGTCAAAACCAGGATGCCATTCAGCTAAATGTGCAGTCTACTTTGGCACTGGTTCCAAGCCCCTGGTTCAGTTGAAGACCGACATATTAGTTGCCGACCCAGAGTGACAACAGCAGCAGATATTCGTTTTATTCGGCTTCATCACTTCAAATACAGGTTTACAATAGCTTCCTCAGCTGTGCAGGCATTGCCTCCAGGACGCCATGTGTCTGGTCAGACTATTTTGTTTCAGCCTTATGATAGACGGCGTAGGGTCTACCGTAGGCGAAATGAAGGTTTAGCCTAAAATTATGTTGATGAAGATCTGCTGCACTATGGTGGAGGTGTTATGGGATGAGGTATGATCGTTACATTAGAAGGAGTCAATTGGTGCACATTGAAGGATGCTTGAATGCGCAACCATACGCCAATGAAATTATTCGATCACATGGCCTTCTATTTTGGAATGTCAACAGATATATGTTTTAACAGGAAAACCTGAAACAGTTCCTGGCTGCCGGTAACATTCAAACCCTATCCTGACCGTCCCTGTCTGCAGGCATTAGTCCTTTTTAGCACTTGTGGGATGAGCTGCATGTTTTTTCACCGAGACGTTGCTCCAGCCTAAAGCTGTAATCTGTTCCAGGCACTTCAGGAAGAGTGGACAGTCATCCCACACGCCCACATCAGATATTTAATCGCATACATGCACAGGATCCACGCAAGAGGAGGCCGCACACCAAACAAACGGGAAACGCCTAGGCCCAACAATTAACCTGATTCAGATGAAAAAAAAGATGTGTCAATTAATTGGTGGAACCCTACGGTAATCTGATGGGAAATTTCCCTAATTTCACTTAATGCATGAAAAAGATGCAGAATGTCAAAATTATGAGTGTGTATGCTTCTTTTTTTACATTATATATTTTGAACTTTTCTTTGTGAGATAAAGACTTTGACTGTAGCAGATGTTGAAGAACATAATATACATTACCTCCAGATTGTTTTCCAAATTGAATTGCTTCTTTCAGCATGTTGGAGCAGATTAAGTTTGCACTCAAGTACTTATATGTTTTCATTCGTTTTGATTTTTATATAATGTACCTGTATGTGGCCGGAGCTGATTTCCTGACCCTGTCTTGTTATTACCATGTATTATGTCTTATCTTGACTGATAACGAGTAAGATTTCATGCTTTATTTGAGAGAGTCAGATTTCAAACCTTCTTTAGTATTTTTTTCGTATTCTTTTATTTCCGCTATGTTTGTTTTTCAGTTCTAATTAAACAGGTACGCGTGTGCTATATATTTCCACATCTTGTTTATATGTTACACTTTAGAAGACAGTGGCATCGGTGGCTTAGGCGTTGCGAGTCCGAATCGATGGAAACCCACTGCTGGCTGCGTTGATTTTTCATCATGTTATTAGGTGTCGCAGGTCGACCCAGCCTAAAATGGGCACCAGGATGTGTGTCCTGGGAAAGTAAAGACGGCCGGCGTAATGCTGACCACATTACCCACCTAGTGCTGATTGCTCTGTGAAAATATGGGTGCTCTTCCCATATATGCCCGATGTCCCTAAAGGCGTGAAAATGGGTCTTAACTTTTACTTTTGAAGACATCAAGGTAACACATCCCACCCCCTCCCTTTTTTCCCCAATTATTAGGAAATGTCTGTTAGCCTCTTATATTTACTGCTTCTGGTAATGTAAATTATTATTCTTTCTAAGCGAGGGTGCTGATGCAAAGAAACAATGGAAAAAATTGGGGGGTGGGGGTGCCTGAGCCTCCGTATAAATTTCCGAGTGAAAGGAAAAATCTAGGAGCCTGAGCCTTAAATAAGTGCCTAATAATTTAAAACAAGTTGGTGAATGGCAAAAAAATTTTTCTTAGGGGGAGGGGCAGGGGCGGGTGGGAGCGGAAGGGTAATAATATGATATGTGCATACATAAACTTGAAACGAGAAGTTCTATGTTGGGATGAGGCAGATTGACACTTTGAAAAATTTAGGCGTTGGGGCTCAAATCCGTTGGCATAGACAAGAATGGGGAGTGGACATGTGGGTGAGGGGGGGGGGGGAATGGTGGTGCGCCCACGGCTCTAAATTCCGGTACCACTGCTTCTATTTCTAAGATAATCTCGCAAGTCGGCGGCGTGCTAACTAACACCCCAAGGCCCAGTTATTAACTAGCGACAGCACGGAACAAAAACTCATTAAGTACTTATCTGATGTAACTTTCAAAACCCTGCACCTCATCTTGGCCCACATCAGATGTTGCTAACTCGAAGCTTTTTTGATTATACAACAGTCTGTTAATTTTCATCATGTTACCGCGACTGCAGAGTGATTGTGTTTTCCTCGGAACTTGCTTCCTCCGGCTAATCCAGATAAAAGGCAAAGTGCTTGAGTGATTAGGAGTTAAATTACAAAAACATCGGCGAATCAATGTCAATTCTTAGAGTGGGTGTTCATTTTATTGTGTGTGTGTGTGTTACAAAATTCATTATAAGCAAGACAGTTTAATTGTAAGGTTCGCAGACTGAAATTGTTACAGTTTAGATGTATGCTTTGTTGTTACTCTGTATATTTGTGTGTGTGTGTGTGTGTGTGTGTGTGTGTGTGTGTGTGTGGGTGTGAGTGTGTGTGCGCGCGCGAGCGCACTAGTCCCTACAACAAATACAGAGCTACTGTCATTTTATGGTAAAACGATTAAAACTGAGTAAATATTGATATCATTACACAAGTCTGGAAAAACAAAATGTGTGATGACCATTTTTAGCTCGAGCCTTTTGCCATATGATCGCGTTTCACGGACTTAAACCCGCTATTCTGTTACGTTTCACAGTCAAAATGCATTGCTCTGTGCACATGCCTTACTTAAACGGGCTGAGGCGAAACAAGACGGGCTGATAAAGTTTTCTCTCTGTTTCAAGTGGTCGAGAATTGTATGGTTGAACTAACAGGGAAGTAGAGAATGGGAAAGTCCAGATATGAAAGCTATAAAGTGGTGACAGAGTCAGACAAGAGATGGAACTATGAGTCAGTTTCGCATCAATGTGTTGTTCATGCATCACGATTGATGAAGACCACTTTCATCCAAAGTGTGATAGCTGGATGAAAGTGACATGCGCAAGGACTTGGATTTAAGTGAAGAAGAGTTGCGCAATTCGTAGACTCTCTCTCTCTCTCTCTCTCTCTCTCTCTCTCTCTCTCTCTCTCTCGCTCTCTCTCTCTCTTTCTCTCTCTCTCTCGTGTGTCCATATTGATCCAATGGCAGGACAATGTCGAGACGATTGGAAATGGACCTAGGTGCAGTGGATGATCAAGGCGTCTTAAGTGCCCTGCCTAGCTCGAAGCTCTGCACAAAAGCCTGCTAGTAAACGCCTTCTTGTCCGTTGAACCAATCAGAGGTTTCATCCGCACAATCCGCCTAGTTCAGTCTTTGCATACAGTGTAGGCATATCCCAATCACCGAGTGGTGTGAGTAGATACATGAAAGTAGATACATATTAAAAGTAAACCGGCATATATGGAATACAGCTTAGATATACCTGTTTAGAACATGGGACTTGAGAATCAGCATCAAATGAATTTTATATTAACCCATGAATTTGTTTTTATACTTCCCCTTGTGGTTCCGAGGCTCCCTTGTTGGAAAAACAAGAATAGACCTACTGCCTTCCCAACAAGAATGTCATGAGTCGACTAATTGGTGGCTTTCTTCTAAGTCGGAGTGCATCTGCCTGAGAGGAAAGGAACCAACAAACTGCATGCAATTAGGTTAGATCTGGTGAACGGATGTGCACGCAACTACCAGGTTCTGGAACAAGACAAAAGTCTAGAGGCCGACAAACAACCAAAACTTTTCATCGGAGTTTACAGCCAGTCAATGCGAAGAAGAAGAAAAAGATTTACTGTACTGCAAGTAATTTCTGGTATTTTTAAAAAGCGATCAGCATGCATTTAAAGAAGCCACAATAGCGCAGTGACTAGAATGTCTACCTGTCGATCCGGTAGTAAAAGGTTTGAATACACATCAAGTGATTTAACAGTGACCTGAACTCTCAATCTCCTGTGGAGTAAAGATTACCAATAATGATGTTGTCATTATTACTAATCGTGTTCAGGGTGGCATGTTACTTCTGAGAGTAGGGCCACTCGAGTATTGACTTAATGGCATAAATATGGTATTTTACATTTTTTTTTTCTGCCTTCCTAGCCGACAATAGAGCACTGGCATTACAGTCTACTCACGCCAAGTCGTTCTATCCTTCGCTGCAGCTTTTGTTTTTTTCCTCCCACCTATTTCAATGCCCCGATTCCCTCTTTCTGCGCAGGCACCAGTTAACGAATGTTTGTAGTTCAATATTGATTACTTTAGTTTTGCTCCAAGTGTCCGCTCCATACAAAAGTACAGATTCGAAATTTGTTCTGTGCTGTAAGATGACAGATGTGATACCGACCTGTTCACTAATCGTTTTCCGAGTGGCTTGTAACTTCTGGATGTGGGGCCCCTTGAATATTGCGTTAATTGCGTAAATATGGCATTTTACTTGATGTTTCAACGTATAGGGGAGCTGCTGTGGTGTAGCGGTTAGACGCTCGCCTGCATATCGGATTGCTGTGGGTTCGGGTCTTGACGAAGTCGGACGTTTTTCCAAAAGAAACTTGACTCCCAGGTCAACCTAGCCTTAACTGGGTACCAGGTATAGTCCTGGGATTTAAAGGCAGCCGGCGTGATGCTAAACACAACACCCACCAAGTTCTGATTCGTCAATGAAATTTAGGTCTAGCCCTATATGCCCAGTATGCCTCAAGGCGTGGAAAAGGGTCCTTTACTTTAGTTAGACTTATGTAAGTAAACAGTAAAGTTCTCTTTTCACGCCTATCAGCGCATCGGGCATACGGGCAGAGCGTCCCATATTTTTACAGACCATCAGCACTCTGTGGGTAATGTGGTCAGCATTACGCCGACTGTCCTTACTTTCCCAGGACAGCCCATCCTGGTACCTGTCGCGTGCGAATGTGCACTAGAACGCACCGGTACTGAGCGAGCAAATAAGACGTCAAAACAATACGTCAGGTTGTGAAGGAATTGTATTCTAGGAGATGAAAGTCGAAGTTTGACCAAGGCGGACGGTGTCCGGCCCTGGTGTGGATCCTTGAGGATGCTTAACCCCGGGATGCCACGGTGGATCCTTGAGGACGTTTTACCCCGGGATGCCACAGTTCGGCAGTAAGCCGGTATACTTTGCAGTTGATGTTTACAGTCCGAAGGAGACGGACGTGTGGATCCCTGAGGACGCTTTACCCCGGGATCCCACGGAAGCAAACGTTGTATACAGTTGGATCCTTGAGGACGTTTTACCCCGGGAATCCAATATAGACCTCAGCAGAAAGCTAGTAGATCGACACAGTTCGGCAGTAAGCCGGTATACCTTCATTACTTAATTCAGATTACTGTCTGGATCTCAAGGTCGGATTGCGACCTATCGTGAGGACATTTCAGTCCATGGATGTACGAGCGGGCTTTTGTTGATATGCTTGAATGAATCTTGATTAGTAACTGCACATTTTCTCCTTGTGTTGATCATCGTTATTGTCAATACACAAATGGAACTTTTAAAGAGAGTTCTTGTTTCGCTACGTTTGGAAGCTTCAGCATTCATCATGTTCTGTTACTCTTGGCCAGTGGCATGTTAAGTGTTGATGCCATTTGTTACATTGCGACACCACCTAGTCACAATGGTACGCACGTCACAGTACCCATTTTAGGCTGGGTCGACCTGCGACGTCCCATACCACGACAAAAACCCACGCAGTCTGCAGTGGGTTTCGATCGCGGTATGCTGGCTTATTTGAGGATACCAAAAACTAGATTGACACTTTATATCTAGCGTATGCTACAGACACAGCTTCAGCCTAAAATGGGCACGAAAAAAAAAAATAGGTACTGAATTTTAAAAAAAAAATGTCATCTCTGTTTAATATCTGTTTAGTGGCGAATGTTGGCTATGCAAATTCGTCCTTGTACCGATAAACATTGGACAAATCACGAGCTCAAACCTCATATGTTCAGCCCGGCTTTAAAACTATAATAAATGTTTTACTACAGGGGCTGCTGTAAATCCGTAAATCGCCTTTAGCGTTTTGTTCCTTATGTTTATGATGTATTTCTCTGAAATTTCGTAGGAATAAGTCAATTGCACGGCTGAGATAAGTATATAGTTTTTTTATTATCAAGATTAGTATTAATAACTGCGTTGTATTTGTCTAGTTTCGCTAAAAAAAGCACATAATACATTGCTCAGAAATAATATGATCATTATTCTCCTGTAATGCCCTTTGTTCGTGGAATAGGTGTGCCTCAAATTCCTCCATTCCGTTCTCTCGATATTTATTAAGTCGTCCCCTCATGGGATGCAATTTTCTTGTTATTTCGAAACCCCACCCTGGCTTCTGTCCAGGGCCCTAAATATAGCCGGGCAATAAATATGGCCTAGCCATATTTATGGTCTAAACGGCTGAAATGGGACTCGCCACGGCTGGTCCTCATCCATATGGTGGCACTTTGTGTCACCAGGTGTTTATCACTTTTGTGATGTCTTGGTGGGGTACAACTACCTACTACCATCTCTGGATATCCATTTTAACGAGAACTGTTAATGATTGACTTTTTACAAGGGGAAACTAGGGGATTCTGTGTGTGGTCATCATTGGTACAGAAAAAAGAGGCCTTGATGCACTGAAGGTCAATGTTGCTTAGGATGCAGAATAAGGGATGTTATATTCACTCATTAGGCGCCTTGTTATGTCAGTCATTTAATATGTTTTAGGAATGCTAACCCTGTCAAAGACTCGGCTAAAAGAAATTTGGAACGCAAAGAGAATAAAGTTTAAAGTCGAGCGGATCGACTTCATTGGACCGGGTTTATTCCATATGGCTCTCTCTCTCTCTCTCTCTCTCTCTCTCTCTCTCTCTCTCTTCAGAACGACCAACCACCTGTCTAGAGCGCCGCGCAGAGCACGAACTTCGCAGCTTCAGCCACGATGCCTAGGGACCTGCGTAAAAATTGCATTTGTGAACTGAAGGGCACAGCTGTGGAGCTAACCCACGACCTTCAAAGTGGCTTGATCACTGCGTCATGGAGACACCCCCGCCCCCTCGTTGACAGAATAAGACCTTGGGAACCTTAGTCTTAGCCTTAGCTGAGGTTTTAGCTTAACCCCATACTCGCTCTGTTCCTGTGTCAGTGAAAACTAAACAAAATGGCCCCTGCTGTCCCATTAAAAAAAAAAAAAAACTGGTAAAAAAGCAGTTAGTCTGGGCACAATCCAGAAATATGCGCACGCAGTAAATGCATATGGCACGCGAACAATACCAGTTGTGTGTATGAGACATACCTTGGCTATGCCAGATATTACCGATAGGCATGGTATACTGCCTCGAGGAGCAGATGGATCACCACAGTCTGGTGAGATTGATGCAGGCGGAAGTGACGAGAGGTTCTGGCAGATGCTCGAGGCTCAGAGGAAAGGCAAGACAGACGTTTAATCAGATTGCTACTGGCACCATTAGTATCGGAACTCTTCGCTGGCTGCTGAAGATGGGGACCGAGCGCTTATGGGACTGCCCCGAGTTCTGTGATGTCGGTTCTTGAATCAAATCAAATCCAATCACTGCAAGATGGGTATTATCTTGATGTTGCAACCGACACTGAAGTTATCTATCGTAAGAAATTATATACTGTAAAGAGTAACATACTAAAGAGGGTCAGATTATGGATGGCCCAGGACGAAAAGACAGTCAACAGTGTCTGTACAATTAAAGAGATCAGCAGAGGAGAAGAATGGGTAAATACATCAGAGAACGAAAAAAAGCTGCACAAAGTGGTAATTACCTTGGAACAGAAACGAAGAGAATGAACAGCGGGACGTGCAGAAGCAGACGTTCAACAGCTGATAGAAGACAATTCTTTGTCAGTTGATGTCATTATACAAGGTCCGACAATTAAGGGAGACTGATTTTGTTATGGCCAAGACAAAAATGACATATATGAAGCAAAGGCAAACTTCATCTATAATTTGGGAACTTCGCCTGATAAGCAGACGACAAACAAACCGCCGTTTTATGGACCTAGTTACATATGTGCATTGTTACGAAATCAGCGTGGAGCAAAAATCTAACATTAAATTCTGTTTTAAACCCAGAAAAAGCACCACTGAGACAGCTGAATTGATGCGACAAGTTTATGTAGTAGTGTATAAATTATTACTTATGCAACTAGACCTGGCCGCCCATTTCTGTTCGTAATGATGAACTCATTGCAAAAGTCAGACAACGGACACAAGAAGATCTTTGTTTGACTGTGAGGATTATGGCGGATGAATTTGATGTTAATAGAGAGATCATTCGTACAATATTAGTGGAAGATTTGGGCAAGAAAAAGTTGCTTGCCGGTTTGTACAACATTCCTTGTCTGATGACCAAAAGCATCAGCATGTTGAGTTCGCAAAAAACGTCATCAAAACGTGTCAAAGAAATAAAGATTTCTTAAATGTGATTGTTGCAGAGGAAGAAACAAGGATTTTCCGCTATGATCCTACAACTAAACGCCAAAGTGCTCAGTGGAACTAATCATCATCACCAAAAGGAATCCATCTTCAAAAGTCGAAAGTGAAGACAATGTTGGTGTGCTTCTTTCAATGACAGCAACGGAGTTATTCACAAAGAAGTTTTTCCAAAGGGACAGACTGTCACAGACCCAGTTTATTTAAGTATGTTGAAACGTCTATTGAAAAGGATTCTCAGAGTCCGATAGGAATATTCAAAACCATGCAGTTTGTTCCCTTTTTCATGACAATGCACCGGCTCACCGGGCAGTAGTTGTACAGAAAGTTTTGGCCCCAAAACAAGTGTATGTTCTCAACCATCTACCCTATTCCCCATATTTGTCACCCTGTGACTGATTTATGTTCCCAAAATTAAAGTTACAATTTAAAGGACGCTTCTCTGACGATACTGATGACATCCAAATTGCCGTAACATCCACTTTGAGGGTAATAACAACAGAAGAACTACAGAGGTCGTTCCAGTATTTGTTAGATCGTGCCACTTACTGTATCAATGCAGTTAGGGGCTTACTTTGAATCAGATACAGATTATATCTTCAACTGTTGATTATCAAATTTTTTTTAAATTTGTCTCAATACTTAATTGTCGGACCCTGTATATACTAATGGGTCAGTGGCCAAGAGGAAACAAGTTATTTGGGCTTCGTTGCAAAAGCATAGGGAAGCAGTATGATCGGGACAGTTTTACACCAGACATTACCACAGAAAGCATGGGAATGGAGATTGAGGCAGTAACTGTAGAACGCCGACGATCGAAGAAAATCTGAACGACACATAAATGGGTCAAATTAATCCAGAGGTCATAGATGGTAAGAATCACGGTAATATTTTGTCTGTGCTATGCAAGGTGTTTGAAAGAAAACAGGAAGCTAGAATGGCTCCCTTTGGGGGTATACTGCAGCTGCACGAGGCCTGTGGGACAAGGTAATAAGTAAAACTGATAATATTTAAACAACGTACCTGAAGAGAATGAACCAGCGTGGAGTGTATTCATAAATTTCATCCTGTGTATGTTTTGTCAATATGTAAACTGATTTAGTCAAATTTCTAAAAACCATTGTGAGCGCCAACAAATTGTGTTATACATTATTCCACAGGCGTCCTGAAAGCGGTAGCGCGAGACCTGTTCGAGCAGTCCGTAGAAATGACCGTCATTGAGCAGAATTTAGAAGACATTGGCTGCAATCAGACACAAGAACATACAGCTTTCAGGTAACTAATATGACATTAGCTCTTTTAAACCCAGAAGGTCACAGCTCATGTCTAAATGAGACAACGGTGTGATTAAAAAAAAAAAAATCATAAATTTGCCTGCAATATTCATAGGGTTAACTATACACATTTGACGTTCTATGCGTAGAGTATAGCTTGATAGTTAAGTTGAGTTGACTTAGAAATTGACATCACAGCACTCGGGGCATTTCGATGCGTGCCCCGTCCTCATCATCAGCAGCCAGCGCAGAGTTCCAATATTGATGGTACCGGTCACAATCTGGTTATATGTCTGTCTTGCCCGCTTGATAAGACCAGGAGACCAAGACCAATATCAGGAGCATATTGCGCTTTTCGCCGGTAATATTCTGATGTCCAGGGTACTGAGCAAGTTGATATATTGACTGCTGTCGCTCCTATGAATAGGGAGCTATGATATAGCGGACGTGTTGAAGGCTCTCTGGACAGTCCAACAGAACTTTCTTTTGTTTTCGTTAAAAAAAAATTAAAGAAAAAGAAAAAGCAGTTGTAGATAATTCGAGTGGGGCTTTTCAAATGTGCAGCATTATAAGTACAGAAAAGAGGAGAAAGCCAGTCCCAGCAGCTTTCCTCTGACTTCAGAAGTAGCTGCACATCCACTTTGCGAATGTTGCAGACTCAAAAAGCTTGCTCATTAGTATCGTTCTAGAGGCCCCAGTAGTTTTTCAAGGACCGTGACACATTAAGTTGCATTATATCAGTTGGTTTGTGGGCTTCTACTACGATATAAAGATGTGTGCAAGCGGAACATGAATTATACTGGTATTGAGATAGATTCGTGGGAACAACACGTTAAGGACTGTTTGTGTGGAAAGGGACAATCAGGGAGAAAATGGGAATAAGAGGGATAGAAGGGTATAGATAGGTTGCAGATAGGTTGAATGCTGGGCGTCTGAGACGAAGCACATTAGATACACCTGATAGCAACAACGGTCCCGAAAACCTCTGCTCTAATTTTGGAAGACTTTTCTCAACGTAGACTAGTTTTGCTAGTCACACTCGCCATCGCCATGGCCGTGATTCCCCTGCCTCCTCATTGTACTCTGTAACACTACAGTTTGGAGAGTCGGAGAGGTGCCAACCATATAATTTATTTAGTATGAAGGCATTAATCACGATTTTTTAAATATTCAAGGAGGTATATCAGGAAACTCATCCCCGCTATAACAACATTAATGCAAAACTACAAAACTACTTATTATTGAACCATAAGGTTATGAAAAGATCCTATATGGCTTTTCGCTGAGTTAACTGTGTATTGTGAACAAAAGTACATAGCTAATAGTGCTGGTTTAGCAATGTGATGAATATGCCCTGGTACCAGCTGTCACCGAGAGCCACAATAAAGAAATAAAATAAAAACAAGCCATTCCAAAACAATGCAAAAGATGATACGACTGCATCAAGACCAATCTTAAGGAAATGAAAATTAACTCATGCATCGCCTTCGAAAGAGTATACACCTTAGACCTCCCCCACACATTGCCCACACTTCAATGAAGTAAATGAGGTAAAAGACGAAGAAGGAGAAGCAATTTTTACCAGAAAAACGACTTGGAGAATATCTCTTTTGTTTTGAAGTATGGGCAAACCTAATTCGTCATTAATCGCTGTGTTGTGTGGCATTGCAATGGATCGTATTCCAGCAGATGTGATTAAGACTGAAGGAGTTCTAAATAACAGATGCAGGTCTGTAAGTAAGTAAGTAAATTTTACTCCACTAAAACATCACACAAAGTGCCACCATGCGGATGGGGATCACACGTTGAGCAGTACAGAAACCGCGTTCAGCCGTTAGGCCATTTTTCAGGCCCGGCTATATTTAGGGCCCTGGCAAAAGCCAGGATGGGGCTTTAAAAAAAATTGCATTCCACAAGGGGATGAAGAGATTACAAATTGTGTCCCACATGTGCAGGTAATCTAATATTCAAAGCGGTATCTTAAAATGGTGGCCCTAATTTCCATTTATACAAACAAATTCATGTTCGGATGACGGCCAGTTACATAATAATAGTATTTGTTATAGCGTTTAGGGGAGCTCCATTTATATCTTATTTGGAAGCTAAAGACGGTATCTGTAATTTAGCCTGTCTGGCAAAAAGAGATCGCACAAGATCCTTACAGTTTGCTGTGGTCACTGGAAAAAGAAAGGACGAATATGGAAAAAACAACAGAATTGCTGAGATTCTACGGAAAAACAAGGCTCAACAAATATAAACCAAAAATTATACATAAAGGATGCTTCTCTGCAAGTTTTCAGAATATGTTTGTGACTAATTGTATATTGTCTGACCGTTTTCCAGTTAACATCTCATTCTCAACAAAGCATGAATGCATTCATCTTTTCTATGCTTTTTGTCTTTCGAAAGGGACGTAAGTTTTTCTAAGCGTGCTCGTTCGTATTGCAGTAAAGATACTATTAGTTTAGTAACCTTGTTTATCATATTGACATATCCTATCAATTAAGAACGGAACAAGACAGACTAAAATGGCATTTATGTCTTGAATAACATCCTATACAACAAAGTTTGAGGTTAGGAAAACAATGCTTTCGTGCTATTAGGATTCTGATCTGTTATGTTGTTAGCTGAGCTGAGTTGGTTCAAGAACCAATATCACAGAACACAGGGCATTCCTAAAATCGCTCCGTACCCACTTTCAGCAGCCAGCGGAGAGTCCCAATACCTAGGGTGACAGTAGCAGTCTTATTATATATCTGTCTTGCCATTCCCCTGAGTGTCGAGTATCGGCCACAACTCCTTGTCACTCCCTTCTGAATCACTCTCGCCAGACTGTTGTGATCCATTTGCTTCTCCGAACTGTACACGCTCTCCCACAAGGTCCTGCCCACGTTTGCAATATCATGCATCAATGTTTCACCACGTTGTGCAGAGCCAGCCAATGTTCTGAAATAGTCTAGGGTCGGAAGACAACTTAATCACAAATACTGAGGAAAAAAAAGACAACGAAAGAGAAACAAAATTGAAAACACGCCGTCCGTGGCTAAGGCGTTGCGAGTCCGACTCGTAATCCAACGTACCGCAATCGAAACCCACTGCTGGCTCCGTGGATTTTTATCATGGTATGGCGTCGCAGGTCGACCCAGCCTAAAATGGGTACCAGGATGGCCGTCGTGGGGAAGTAAAGACGGCCGGCGTAATGCTGACCACATTACCCATCCAGTGCCGATTGGTCTGTAAAAGTAAGGGACGCTCTTCCCATTTACCCGATGCACGTAAGGCGGAAAAAGGGATCTTTACTTTACTTTACTTTACTTAAAAATTGAAACGTGTCAGAACATTAAAGATTTCTTGAAAGAGTCACAAGAAGACAACGCGAAAAAAATGCTTAACAACCCTTTTTCATGGATAACAAGGGTGTCTGCATATAAACTGATATATGATCTTGGAGACTGCAAGTTGTGGAGAGGAATAATCGCATACGCCGGATGGTAGGGCACTTGATGATCATTACGATTATTGTTTCCACATGAAAAGAAAAATCGATTTCGTAGCGTATTGTAATTTGTAATGCGGAGATAGCTTCTTGCAGATTTCAGCCATCTTTACTTCTGTTGCAAACAATAGCGTGTAATAATAAATCTGTAAACACAGCAAACACGTATTCAGGGAAATGTCTGCTCTGAAAAAACTACCCCAGTTTTTAATAAAGACATAAATCACATAGAAATGCAATTACCAGAGAGAATCCACTACATTTTCTGTCTTACCTCTGTATGCTTCACTGCATATCTATGAGTAATATTTGGTGATAAATCTATGCACTGTGGATTCGATCTCTACAACAGCATACAGCTTTGGGTCGACAAAGAGTCGTAAAATTGGTACCATTTTTTTTCATTGACAGAATGTCTGCGAAGGGAAATACCCGGTAACCGTCCCTCATAATATTATTATCTAGCATATGTGGTCCTATCTATGTGCATATTGTACTGTTTAAACGATTTATACGAATTATGGCTATGTTCCGAAGCTGATGGCTCGGGTGTATGACTGGGCTAGATGTCCAAGTCCAAGTCCTTTTGAGAAAAAAAAAAAAAGAAAAGCTCGACCACGTTCAGACTGCTGCTAGCTAGCCTAGGCTGCTAACAGTCTCCGCCTATATTTGTGGTCTGGGTTATTTGCGTCACTTTCGTGACTGAATACTGGTGTTTGTGCCATTTCTGGCTTAATGCTTCCATCCGAATCAAACCGCTCGTCCTGTTGTCACTGGTGCATGTCTTCCTTCTTCATTCTTGGTGTTTCCTGTTTGTTCTGTCTCCCTTTGATCTGGCTAGGCGTATCTCGAAGGAGAGCGAGCTTCCAAACACAACGACCTTTCGGCCACCATTTATTGTTTTAAAATTTTGAGTATTTTAATTTTGCCAAAAAGTACTGAAAACAGTTTTTGAATGTGAATTTGGGAAGGATATCTAGGTGGTCATACGTCTAAGTAGACATGCTCCTATAGCCAGATGCCATTTCTTTTCAGCTGAAAGGTTCGACTCATGATATAAAAACTAAATCTTTTCCTCTGCGCTTGGTGTTGAAGATGGAGACGGAGCGCTTATAGGAATATCCCGAGTGCTGTAATGTCGGTTCTTAACTCATAACTTTCGATTTTAATGCTGTGTAGTCCTTCTGTTGTTGGCATTTCAAGCGTTTTCACACGACTGTATTAAACTGTGTTTTGGGGATGCATGAGAATCGCAGGCTATGTCGATGGCGAGTGTGACTGTGGCGAGTGTAAAAAGCAAGACCCGTCTGCGCTGAGCAAAGTCTTCTACAATTATAGTATGTAAGTCAGCACCCCTGCGGTCACATCATACATTTAACGTGCCTATTATGTGGTCTCGTCGTGGTGTAGCGGCTAGACGCTCGCCTGCGGATGAAAAGGTCATGGATTCAGGTCCTGACAGTACTGGTTTTTTTTTTTTCTTTCTTCATAAATGATCGATCTTGGCTTCCATGTCGACCCAGTCTTAAATAAGTATTTAATACAAAACTGGAAATTACAGGCAGTTGGCGTGATGTTGAACCAGATCACCCACCGAGTGTCGATTGGTCTTTAAAATATAGGCCTAGCCCTATATGCCCAGTACGCCTGCAGGCGTGGAAAAGTGTTCTTCACTTTACTATTCTGGGGTCTTCGCTCTCAACGTATGTGCGATCATTTTATTGTATTCCCATCTTAATTTTCCCACGTCATACAACACGGTGCTTCCTCTGCATCTATGCGTACCAGTTCAAAGAACCTCAACATTTTGCCATTGATTTATCTACATATGGTTTTAAAGTTCATGGTGAGGAGCCTCATCGATGAAAATGTTTTCCCGCCTGAAAGACGCCCACATCGCATCCTATCTGTAAACCACAATATGCTAAACGCGCTTTTAATGTCGGACGCAAAAGAAGAAGATGACGACGATGGTGAGGACAATAAGAGGTTTAGGTTGTATTTGTGATTTCTAGGCACACACAACTGAACCTCACAAAGGCCTTATTTTTAGGAATTATTGTCATCATCAATTTTAAGTTCTGCCTTTAAGAGTCGCTGCCTTTAAGCGTCGCTGGGAGAAACAGTTTGCAATCCGTTGCTTGACGGGAAGCAATGGCTATTGTCATTCGGTGTCGATGTCGAACCTCTTTAATGTCATCATTCCATGGTCTCCTAGGGCGACCTCTTGCTTTCACTTTAAATTGTGTCATGTGTAGCGCCTGCGTTGGTAGTTGTTCTTGCAGTTTTCTCAGTAGAACGCCAAACCATTTGATTTTCTTGTTTTCAACGAATTTGCTGCAGGGTAATGTTCCCACATTCTGTCTTATAATATCATTTATAACTTTTTTTTCGGATGGCTGAGTTGGCGGCTTTCTCAAACTTCTCATTTCACATGTGTTAATTTCACGTATAATGACCAAGTCTTGCACCCGAAGCACGGTGTTGGCATGAAAATTTTGTTTTTTAGATTTCGTAATACACGAAGATGTCAAGATTTGAGGAATCATTGACGACAGCATAATAGCGGGAGAAATACACCAGGTAGTGATCAATATTTCCAGAAGTCAAGAAAAAGAAACAAAGATAGAGGACACGCTTCTTCGTGGTCAGCATTCCGAGTCCATGAGGTTCATTGATGCATGTATCGCACGCCTCTATTCATCTCTGGGATTAGCCTTCTGTTGGCTTGTAATCTATGTTTCTGCCGTCAAATATGCTGCCAAACATACCTAATGAGTTTCCTTCGTATTTCAAGACTGTATCAAAACATATAAGCGAGGAAGTTGATTAATATCAAATGGAGCCATTTTTACAAAGGCGAAACATTAAAAGAAATGTCTGGACAACCGCTTGTATCAAATCTAATAAGACAAAGAATATAAAAATATACTGAGCATATCATTTGAGAGAGAGAGAGAGAGAGAGAGAGAGAGAGAGAGAGAGAGAGGAGAGAGAGAGAGAGGAGAGAGAGAAAAGAAGAACAGGCATTCACTAGACATTCACTGAAATCGGAAGGAAGAAAAATAAATGAAGAAACCAGGACGTCCATAAGAAAAACCGGTCAGTTTGACATTAGTCTCCCCATTTACACACTCTTACACACTAGCTCACTTCTGACTGGTCGACCTTGAGCCACTTTACCTTGCCACAGAGTGACGGAGGTTTTCCGCAATACAGTTGATATCGCGTCTTCTATAAACACTTTTAAACACTCCAAAAACATGGACACACTGTGTCTAACACAACTTCCTAGAGAGTGCTGCAACCTATGTCCCAGTCATTCTCGAATGAAAACGTTAATGCAAGACATCAAGGAAACCAAACAAGAGATCGGGACACACCCGTAACCTGCAGGAAAGTAGTCCAGCCCAGCAAGTTTGTAAATGCAAACTAACCTACTTTGTTTGGGGATAATAACATTGAACTAAATGAAAAACCTAAGGCGAGCGTTCATGAAAAAAGTCCCAGTGCTGGACTGCGTTTCGTCTATGATATTAAAACAACTGCACCCGACAGAAAGGAATGGAAGAAAAAACTAGGAGGTTTATATGATGTATAACACCCCGACGGAATTATGATAATAATGATGATGATTTTGATTAAAAAGACGCTTGAGGTTGTTTCGTGTATTTCATTGTAATTTTAGCGTGTCTTGTCGTTGTTTTTATGTATCCCAGGGTATTCTTGCGATCTGAGAGCACAAGCAAGCTGATGGTTACCCCCGAGGGAAGCAAGTCTAGCCTGAAAACACTCACAGAGTTTCACCCAGACAAGGTCCTCTTGAAGGCTTCGGAGTTTTGTTCAGCCTTTCCGTATCACATTATCTTCGACAGAGAGCTCAGAATAAAGTATATTGTTTATAATTTGCTGACAATTTTTGGGGAGTTAAATTATTTTTTGTAAAAAAGTTTATTACTCATTTATAATAATACTTTCATAATACTTAAAAAATGTTAATTTTCAATAATAAAAAGTAAAGGACCCTTTTCCACGCCTTTATGAGAATAGGGCATATAGGGCTAGACTTATATTTTTATAGACCAATCAGCACAAGATGGGTTATGTGTTTATCATCAGGCCGGCCGCCTCTACTTCCCTAGACTGCACCTGGTACCCACCCAAGGCTGGGTCGACCTGGCAGCCAAGGTCATTTTTGACAAAAGTCTGGCTCCTCCAGCGAGCGAATCCACGACCTTCTGATCCACATCGAACGTCTAGCCGCTCCGCCACGGAACTCCCATTTTCAATTTGCTTATTATTTATATACATAACAGGTTTGCTATTCATTTCTATAATTTTTTTTGGGCAAAGGATTTTACTTGTTTTCCACTCACACACACACACACACACACACACACACACACACACACACACACACACACACACACGTTTATTTATTACGTATTTTTAATATGTTTACAACATAGTTACATAATGTGTATTATTTTTTTTAACAATAAGCTTACTATTTCTTTTAATAAGTTTGCAATTTTTATACAGTTTAGTTGAGTTTATACAGTTTGTTGAGTACGTGCAGTGGATGCTAACGTTAACTCTTTCATTCGTTTTCGTTGATGTCTTACATTGATTCCAACTTTGAGGAAACATAAGCACACCACATTACAGGAGGCTAAATGCATATCCCAAGTTGTTTATTTGTTGAAACTTTTTGGTCTTTAGAGCAGTGGCTCTTAACCTTCCTAATGTCGCGACCCTTTAATACAGTTCATCAAGTTGTAGTGACCCCAAAACCGTACAATTATTGTCTTTGCTACTTCATAACTTCAACGAATGTGTGTTTTCCGAAGGTCTTCGGCGACCCCTGTGAAAGGGTCGTTCTACAAAAGGGTCGATATCCATAGTTTGAGAACCACTGCTTTAGAAGATAGTGTGCTGCGGGTCAGCATGTGAATCGCAACCAATAGGGGTGGGTAAATAATGCCAGTGAGGACGTTTCTCCTTACCAAAGCAAAAAACCTGGAATTATTGTAGAGATTGTGTTGCCCATGCAGATGACAACACCATCCCCATCCATTATTTTTCTGCCTTGTTCACAACCAAGGGAATGTAACACCAATACATTTAGAATAAAGCAGTCTGCAGAAGCTGCTGGATCAGAGAAGCCATGCTATGTATGTCCTTCTGTAAGTTTTCCTTGTAAACATGCTGCCAACTAATGCTAAGGTATATAAATCAGAATAATTCAAAAACATTTTGTAAATCATCTAGTACTTGTCTCGTGAAGCTGGTTTATCTATCACGGCCCTGCTGACAGCAAAATATCCTTTTGGCAACGGTTGAACCTGAAAAGCCGCTTTACCAGCCAAATAGTAAAAAGATAATGCGACAGTTGTAGTAGAGCGTGTAAACAGAGGTCACTACCGGAATAATTTAAAGACATAATTAATGGCAATAGTAAATAGATGGAGCGGGCATATTAAAAGTGCACTTAAAATCAATAGCAGAATGGTCCTTTACAACCAATGCCTACTCGGGGATAAGTAGGCTAGACACAGTTTGATAGAACGATCGACACTCGATGGTTGTCTTTGCCGTCTTTGCTTTCCAGGACTTTGCCTGTTACCCATTTAAAGCTGGGTGGAACTGTGAGCCAAGGTCATGTATGAAGAACAATCATCCAGATACAAGTGCATTTGAGTTCATGACCTTCTGATCAAAATGTGAGCTTCTAGCTGCTAGACCACAGCGACTTCCTCGTTAGCATAAATTAACATAAATGGGGGAGCCTTGCGTTTCTCAGTGACCATGAGAGTTTATACCGGCATTAGCTTAGATACCAGTTAGGCCTGCCAAACCGGACAGGTCAAGGGTCGAAAGAGAGACATTCTTCTCCTCCAGGTTGAGGTCAGAACATTCGTAACGATATAGATATCCAGAACCTTGAAGTCAGACGGATTCAAACGAATTAGATACAGAAGGAAACGCTTATTCAGAGGAAGCAGCTACAAAAAAATTGAAATAGCAATCAGCCAAGGTAAGAACAGATTACACGGCTATAAAGACGAATGGTTACAAATTCCTGCCACGCACATATAGATAATCTGAATTTCTAACGGACAGAAGCATACACGAACTTTGGTAAAAACGTCGACTAAACAAACATATCATGAGAAGAAGCAGAATCTAAAATAAAATCTGGAAAACACCAAGCTCACAATACATAACCTGATGAAGAGATTAGTTTCCTTACATGGCACACAAATTCGGTGCACTGCTAAATGATTTTTTTTTTTAATTAAAAATTTTATGAAAACAGTCTTATGAAGAGTCTTTGGACCCATACAACAGCGGGCAATGGAGAGTGAGAAGCAGCTACGAAATTCAGAATCTGATTACATCACTATTGATCGCTTGCGTAGAGAGAGAGAGAAAATTACGGATTAAAAAGAAACAAAAACTGTGTACACAAGGGAGTTGAATAGCCGTAGACTACGAGGCAGAACAAGAAGACAATGGAGAGAACATATCTAGGCAGACTTGCGAATACTTGTAGTCGTCAACTGGAAACACAGAGCTGCCAATCATAGAGATGAATGGAGGCTTGTGATATCTGCGACAATGAACTTCAAGGGCTTGGAAAATAGGAGAATGAAGCATTAATTAGGGGAACAATGCAGACGATCAAGTATCTGGATACTTGGGTACTCTCAGATGAAAGACGTGCGACAGGGATACAATACAAAATAGGACGTGCGAAAACTGTAATTTGTTAAATATAGAATATTCTATGCCATTACTCATGCAATTGGCGGTTAGGAGAGGAATTCATTTAAGACAAATATAAATTTCTTGAGGTCGCAGATGCGTGGTTTTTACAGCAAAGTGGGCAATATTCCCTGAACAGCCAAAATTGATGATTTGGGAGTTTTTGAAAGAAGCTAGGAAGACAACGTAGGTAAACGGCAGAAAGTGCAGTCATAATTTTAGCAATCATGTGAGAAGGAAAAAAATATTTTGTGAAAACTTGGAACATGTTTAGAACGAAAGATAGATGAAGACAACGAATGAATAATGTTGGTGTCCTTTTTCTCAAGACAGTTAGGTTAGTTGCGTATCCTTTACAGGACGTCGCAGAACCAACCCTAACAGCCCCTGGCTGTTGTGTGGTCTCTCTAGGCAATTTACTTCCAGTAGTTTGCCATTGCCCACTGGACGGTCGGCTTTCTTGATACTACTGTCGAAACCAACGCAAGGCGCATTGCCCGCAGCTGGAATCGAACTTGGCATCCCGGCATTACGAAACGAAGCGTTCGCATCGACTTAGCCACAGAGCCGACTTCTCAAGACAGTACATGTCTGATAACGTTAAGTGGTACATTCCACTAGAAACTGCAAGATACGGAGTAGCACTATCATCTACGTCATCATCATCAACACCACCACCGTCGTTATTATCATCATCTTTATCGTCATCAGTATTATCAGTGACAGCACAGCATGCAGTTATCTATCGCATAGGGCTAGCATCTAAACGTCCATTTTGATATATCCTCCACAATCCATCCGATGTCGTGGATGGGATCCAGTCTAACTCGTGTAGCCTTTCTCAACAACGTTCGTTTTAGAGTTTCTCTCTGTTGCTATATTTTCCCCAGTTCATTTGTTTCTCATTGCAATACTTGTGTGGTGACTCTTTGCTCACTTGTTCTGTTGATGTGCCCATAAAATTCATAGTTTGTTAATTTGTGTTATCAGTGTTTGTACAGACATTTATCTTATTTTTTCCCTTTTCTTGCCACGCAATTCAGCAATATATTTTTTCTGGTATTGTTTTCCCATGGACAAATGAGACATGTTATTAATGAACTGTTTTATGTGTATTAATACTCACTGCTATTATACAATGGTAATAATTCCTTTTTCACCAGCTTTTTAGCTTAAACTTGAAAAAATCAATTGACGTCAATGAATGTTTGGAGACACAGCTGGACTTGGACTGAGAATCTTCTGCTTCTTTTTCTTATTTTGACCTACTGCTTATGCCGTAAAGCGTAGAAAAGAGGAATCATATGTAGTTTCCTGTCTTTTTCTTGTTGCAAAGCTTATGTTAATGTCATATTGCGTTTCTGTGGTGTCTTTTTTGTTTACCCCATCCACTCATCTCTTTGTTGGCCACAGTTATCATATAGTATGCTCAAGCTGCTAGCTGATTCAGTCCAGATGACCAAACCACTTGATTATTTGATATTCTATGAAATCATTTACCAGAATTGTGCCTACAATTGTTCTTAATTCTTCATCTGTGACTGATTCTTCTTGTTTTTCAAACAGCATTTCTTACACATTTCATCTCACTGGTTGTAATGTAATTTTGCGTTTAGACAGACATTTGTGCCCCAAATGTGCATTTATGGGCGTCGTCTTGTAGTGAATGTTGGCTGCAGTTTTGGGGAGTATTTGCATGTTGAGGTCACAGTCTCTGTCACTATACGACTTTCGTTCTACCTATGTCCAAAAACCTTGAGAACTGTATCTTTTCAAAACCTCCCACCGAGGAAGTAAAACTCTGTAACATCGAGGCTTGTGAAATAGATTTGCTGAACTCTAAGAGACAGTGGTTCAAATAATCAATTACCATTCTCTTAGTTACTCTGATACAGGTTTCTTTTCCAACCAGGCAATGTGGTGACCTGGTACAGAAACACTCCAGTTTCACCCTGACAGACGGCATGTTACTGACCAGTGCCTTTAGTATTGTGCATCCAAAAATGGTGGTCAGCATCGAAAATATTCGGAAATTTATCAACGCAGTCTTTTTGTTGGCTATCTGCCAGAATGACAATGGAAAGAAAACGTTTTTGTTGAAAGGTATTTTGTTATACAGTAATCGTGCATTCATTGTTTTTATTGTTTATGTTACAGAAAATGTTTAAATCATCCGTATCATCAATCACGGCAGGCCTAAAAGTCTCGTTTCTCTGGCCAATTCTACATTGCAGCCTTTTGTGCTTTTATAACCAATACATCTTCAATGTTCTGTATCCAGCTTCGCGTAGGGTGGCCTCTGCCTCGGATTTTGTTGTTGTCTTTTTTTGGGTGGGGCGGGGGGTGTGCGGGGGGGGGGGGGGGGGTTATTTCACGCTCAATCACCACTATCTCCAGACCATCAAGGCACTTGTCATGTCCAAAATACCTCATTTTTCAATAGAGGATGATGATCTTTACGAGCCAATTCTCCCTGATGTTCAGGTTATGCAGGATGACGAATTTGATCTTTTTCTTAGTCTACAGTATTCTAAGAACTTTTCTGTAACACTTCAGTTCAAAAGCTCAGATTTTCTTCTTCAAAGACTGAGTCTGTGATTGACGTCCATAACCTGCCGCAGGAAATACGCATGATTTCCAAATTGTCACTTTAACTCGCTTGCAAGTGCTATGTGTACATACAGAAGAAAAAAAGTGCAATATTTAATGGAGACCCAAAAAACAAAAACAAAAACCCCACATACAGAGGTTCTGAAAACGCTCAGAATGAAAAGACGGTTCTTCTTCTTCTTCTTCTTCTTCAGCATTCCGAGCCCTTGAGGTTCATTGTTGCAGATATCACCCGCCTCCATTCATCTCTCTGGTTGGCCTTGTCTTTCCAAATGGTGACACCAAGTGTTAGCAGGTCTGTCTGGACATTGTCTCTCCGTTTTCTTCTTGGTCTGCCCCGGGGTTTACGGCGATTCATCTCCCTTGTGTATGCAATTTTTACTTCTCTGCCGTCTGACATGAAAAAAGGGTTACCGAAAAAAAAAAGACAAGTTAAATATATTGGCTACATTTAAAGAAATTGTTAGCACATTTCCGCCTTTCTTTATAAGGAAGCATGGAAATCAGAGTCCATGATTATGAAGATCCGCTCGCACTAAGAACGGTTTCTAACAAAAGAATCATTTATTTCTTTCTATGCTATTGTTGCCATTATACACGACTGACTGTTTCTTATCATGTGGTCAGCTCTTAAACTAGCTAAAATTATTTTCTTCCTTATCCCAGTTCCTTTCTAGATTGTCCACTTCAATCCACTACTGCCCATGGTATTCTATTCTCACGTTTGCCCCTTAACAATCATTTCGCAGCTGTGCACGACTATAAATGCGCGGCGTCTGTGGCTTAGGCGTCGGGAGTCCGACTCGTAATTCCAACATACGGCGTTAAAATCCAGAGCTGGCTGCGTGGAATTTTATCATGGTAGGAGCGTCGTAGGTGGACTCAGCCTAAGATGGGTACCAGGATGCATGTCCTGAGGAAGTAACCACGGCTGGCGCAATGCTGACCACATTACCCACCTAGTGCCGATCAGTCTGTAAAAATATGACTGCTCTTCCCATATGCCAGATGCGCCAAAAGGCGTGAAAATGAATCTTTACCTTACTTCCACATCTATATATCGTCGACTTGGACATGTTCTAACCTTCTGTAATTCAGCCAAAACCATTAATTTACCTTATGGAATACGATCACCCATCTTCAAATGTTTTGTAGACATCTGAGCAATAGAAGACCAAGTATTAGGAAAACGACTATGTGTTACCTGCTCCTCCCATTACCTCAGTGTTCGTGATCCTTACCTCCCACTTAACGTCCTGTATTCTCCCCAGGCTTGGCACTCATTTTTCTTCTGGTGCGAATAAATCTATCAGGTGTCACATTGCCGTAACGAATAAGGCTGGGAACACATGCTTAATAAAGAAGGCTTTTCATTTTAACTGTGAGATTTGTATTCTCTAAAACTTTGTGTGTGTGTGTGTGTGTGTGTGTATTTTTTCTTCTTCTTCTTCTTTCCTAACCTTCAATGGTTGTCTCCTGTATGAACTTCACTGTCTTTTGTAATTAACTCGGCGAACCGTAAAGTTTGGCTTGCCTGGTGTTTCTCTTGGACAAAAGTTCTGCCTTCAAAATTGTGTAAATGGCTTTGCTATTGCTAATGTTGGTTTCTTGGTCCTCTAACAGAGAGAGAGAGAGAGAGAGAGAGAGAGAGAGAGAGAGAGAGAGAGAGAGAGAGAGAGGTGATAAATCTGAATGGCTTTATTACATGAAGTGGATAGAACACATGAAGCAAAGATCCCGTGGAATATTATCGATCGTTTGAGTGGTGAAACATAATTATTGATGTGTACATGTATACAGACAGACAGACAGACAGACAGACAGACAGACAGACAGACAGACAGACAGACAGACAGACAGACAGACAGACAGACAGACAGACAGACAGACTGGCGAAAAATATACAGGTAGGCATTAAGACAAATAGAATGACAGGCAAATAAATCTTGTCATCATACTCTGTTTGACATTTTTCTAGACGTATCTTTAAATAGAACTGAGCTTCTTAAACTATTAATAACAATGATTGCTATTATTAGCTTTTAAAGGAAAGAGTTCAGGAGCATTTCTTGTACCTAGAATTAAATAAAATGTTTCAAATAGCAACATTCATCAAATTAAAAACTCTTTTGTTTTCTTAAATCTAATAATTAAACAAATATAAACCTCTTTCAACTACAGTGAAAGGGTGGAAAATGCAATGATACGGACACATAATAAGATATAACGGCCTCTCAAAAACAATACCACAGGGTTCTGAAGGGAAAGAGAAACAGACAAAGAAACTGACCGGACAAGCCTTCGGCATGCAGCCATCAAATCGATCATATCTGACCGTCAAAGTTGAAGAAATTACCACCAACTGGTGATCCATAGATAAACAGTGTTACAGGATGATGATAAAAACAAACATGTATGTTGAGTTGCTTTAAAGAACAGCATCACGTGATTTGCCAGACTGCAGGGGTATATGCCCTTTCTCAGATCATGGTCCATGATGTTATCTATCCAATGTCTTATTGATTCCGTTGGTACTAACTTCCCTAATCATATGTCTCGTCATACCTTTGCCTTATGCAGATCTGATTTCTCCAGTTATCTGATGGTCTCGAAAAGCTCTCTTCTCCTCACATACCCCCCCCCCCCTTACTCTTCCTCCCCCACCCCCACAACCCCAAAAAACATTATGTCTACTTTATACATTCGAGTGGGTATGTGTGTGTATGTATGTATATGTAGAGGAAGAAGAAGAAGAAGAAAAAGAAGAAGAAGAAGAAGAAGAAGAAGAAGAAGAAGAAGAAGAAGAAGAAGAAGAAGAAGAAGAAGAAGAAGAAGAAGAAGAAGAAGAAGAAGAAATGAAGAAAAAGAAAAACAACAACAACACTAACAAGATGAGCAAGAAGAAGACAAGGAAGAAGAAGACAAGGAAGAAGAACAAGTTGTAGAAGAAGAAGAAAAAGAAGAAGAAGAACAAAAAAGTAGAGGAGGAGGAGGAGAAGAAGAAGAAATAGTAGTAGTAGTAGTAGTAGTAGTAGTAGTAGTAGTAGTAGTAGTAGTAGTAGTAGTAGTAGTGGTGGTAGTAGTAATAATAGAAGTAAAAGTAGAAGTACTAGAAGGAGGCGGAGGAGAAAAAAGAGGAGGCGTAGGAGGAGAAGGGAAAGAAAAACGAGAAGACTAAGAGCAACACAAAAAACAACAAAAACAAAAAGAAGGGGGAGTAGGAGGAGGAAGTAGAAGAACAAGAAGAGGTAGAAGAATGAGAAAAAGACTGCACATTAAAGCTTCTATAGTAACCTGCTATTGTTTAAGTACAAAGGCATTCCCCAAAGAAAAACGTTTTCAACTGACTGACTTTCTACCCCACAAGGAAATCACACAAGCGATAAACACCGGAGATGACACAATGTGCCACTATGTGGGTGACGATCACCGTGGAGAGGTCCCCAGAAACCGCGTTCAGCTTTTAGGCTATATTTCTATGGCCAGAGTAGGGCTTCAAGTAACGAAAAATTTCATTCTAAAAAGGACGGGATCTGTAAAATTTTCAACTATTCCAGGACAGATGATATGGCTTAGAGAATCTGAACACATGATTTTCATTGGCTCCCCTCGTCTGACGTCACTAAACGAACTCCTGGAGATGAATGTGTACCTGGCCGACATCCCTCTCTACGACGTCACACGGGAGCTGGTTCTACTGAACCAGCAGAGGATAGCAGAGATCGACATAGCGTGAGTCCTCTCTTTATATACCATATTGTTTAAGGTGGACTTGATGAAGGCGACCTGCCAGGAAGAAATCTGCCGGGGGGGGGGGGGAGATGGGTTGTGGGTTCCCGTACATTTTTCTAAGGGGCAGGGCTCCAGTGACCAAAGACTTGTACAACACACACACAAAAATTGTCACTACTGCCTGTGTTACTACTTTTTAGGGCGGTGTTAACAGGGGGGCATTGAGCCTGAGGATTTAGGGTCCCCTACCTAGTGCTGTCGCCACAGACTGTGCAGGTTAGGATGTTAAATTCCCCTCCCCCCCCCCCCCGACAAAAAATCTTCATTACCTTACCGTGGGTCGCACTCGGTCCTCCCGCATGACAGCCTGACATTGTAACCGCTCGGCCAGCTGATTCTCAATGAATTTTTCAAGTGCACAATAATAATAGTTATTATTATTATAAAGATTGGGAGAGGGCAGGGAAATCCTTAAAGTACCTGAGCCATTATTTAACGCATGAACTATTTCATAAACAACATGCTTTAATATGTTACAACAGAAGCAAACACAAAAATAGTAAACATAATGCTATTGACTTTTTGTGTGCAGGAAACGCCTTGATGAAACTACAGCTGAGTTGAAAAAAATATCGCAAGCCCTAGAAGTTGAAAAGTCAAAAACAGAAAGTTTACTTCATCAGATGTTGCCCAGAAATGTGGCCAACGCGCTGACCAACGGAAAGAAAGTCGAAGCAGGTTGAGTATACTTGAATATTTTGTCTACCAGGCAACTCGCCGTTTGTAGTCCGCAAATACAAATAACTTTCAAAAACAAATTCGGAATGTTCAATAAAGAAGTAAAAACAAAGCCAGATAAAAATTCTAGGACACATTAGGCAATAAATAAAATAAAGTTATGACCTGTTCACGTTTCCTGGCCCATCTACACACTTTCTCAGTCTGATCTAGGTCTGAGTGGTGTCAAGTTGTATTGTTTTCTTCGAAAAAAGTTTCTCGTGTGACTTAGGCTAAGGCTGTGGGTAGGGGGGTTTGGGTTAGGGCCAGTTCTAGATGTTTTGGAGTCGCTGAAAGCTGTGTCGTCGTGTAGTATAGAACACGCCACATCGGTGCTGATGTAACTGGAGGCAAGACAACGTGACATCCTTCCGACGTAGGCGAGTATGAATGAAAAGTCAGACAGTAATAAATGGGCCGGGAAACGTGAACAGGACCAAAAGTTATAGTGACGACAAATGGGATTTAAACTGGTCGTCTCCAAATGAAGACATTAGCTACCTATGTATTTATATGAGAATAACGGAAATAATCCAGAGGGGTTGGTGTTAGGACTCCGTGGCAGAATGCTTAAGCTGTTGTTCCCGCGCTTTGTGTTAGTTTCGAAAAATTTTGTTTACGAGTGCAGTTGTACGTATTCGGGGATTTTCAGTGGAGCTGCAGAATTCGTGTTTTATGTGACGCTCTTGGCAGGCGGCTTGCCGATCGGTTCAGAAACTAACCAATATGCCGTAAAACTCAATTTAATGAAGCTGATCCTCTCAACCTCACACGTAATGGATTTCTTTTTCGTCTTTCATCGGACAAATTCAACGTAGTTGCATCAGGACACTTCGCACAACATTATAGGAGCTTCTTTCGAAGTCGGAGTGCATCTGCCTAAGGGGCAAGGAACCAACAGTCTGTACACAAATGAGTTAAATCTGTAAACCGGATGAAAACGCAACACTCAGGTTCTTGAACAGGACTGCAGTCCCAAAGTGGACGTACAGCCACAACGTTCCGCCAGAGTTTACAGCTGGGGAACGCGAAGAAGAAGAAAAAGAAGAAGAAGAAGAAGAAAAAGAAGATTATAGGAGGACCATGCATCAGGCCTGTGCCGCATTTACTATATTCCTGATACGTATGTTCTTCAATGTTGTGATGCCTAATATTTTCTTATTAGGTCTCCTTATGTCTCTTTCCCTCTCCCTTTGTCACTGCGGCATACATTTTTTCGTCTTCTCACAACTTGACCAGAGTAAATAGATTGTTCTTTCTTGTACATTGAATCACATGTATTCCTCAGTTAATTTTTTTTTCGCCGTTAGCTTTTAAAACCACACCTCTTCAGCTTTCACACAGAGGCATACAGGTGATTCCAGGAAAATAACAAGCTTCAGTTAATATGAAAGAGAACAGTTCACATCATGCAGCTTGGCAGCCAGATTCTGTATCCTGTTATACGCATAAATGAGCAACGACACCATCGCTGTACCTCATCGCTGTACCAGTTAGGGCGATCTTTAAACATTGTTTAGTGAGCGCATTGCAGTATGCGGTTGTCGCATTCAAAATGGCTAAATTAGTAGAGCAAAGTATTTGCAGCAAATTTTGCTTTGAGCTTCAACGTTCGTCTTTTGAACTATTCGGATGATCTGGAAGTCTTTTGAGGACAATGAGGTTAGTGCATCACAAATAAAAGAGTGGCACAAACGCGCTTAAAAGACGGTCGAGAATCTGTTAAAAGTGATCCTATTTCTCAAAGGCATGCAACAAGCAGAATAGTCGGAATTGTTGAAAGCGTACGAGCTGCAATCGACATAGATCGGCAAATGACAGTGCCAGAACTAGAAGATGGTCAGGGCAATCCAACACTATCTGAGTACGAGCAGGGCAATCCAACACTATCTGTGTACGAGCAGGGCAATCCAGCACTATCTGTGTACGAGCAGGGCAGTCCAACACTATCTGTGTACGAGCAGGGCAGTCCAACACTATCTGTGTACGAGTAGGGTAGTCCAACACTATCTGTGTACGAGCAGGGCAGTCCAACACTATCTGTGTACGAGCAGGGCAGTCCAACACTATCTGGGTACGAGACATGTAGCGAAATTATTTTTACAGATTTCAGACTGTCGATCAGATGTTATAAGAAATTTGACGACGCAACGGATGCCGCGTCCATAAAAAGATTTTGCGAAATGTTGAGAACATTGCAAGACACGCTGGAACCTCTATGTAAGTTTTTAAGATACCTACCTTTGAGGGTTTCTTTATTAATATCCTACCCCAGCTGACTCCACGGGACTGTCCAACATTTTAGAGGGTGGTAGGACTGGGTTTCCCCGCTTTCTAATGCTTTAAACGAATCCAAAACATCTATAAGTGGTCCTAACCCCAACCCACCAAACGTCCCACGAGAGAGTGCAGCCTAGGCCCCACGATTGCAAGCAGCCTATCTACCACCCCTTGAAATACTAGACTGGCCCGTGACCTATGGATTTCCCCTGTTTGGGGTAGGATATTAGCGAAGAACCTCTCTGAGGGGACTGAGGCATAATTGTGCTAAGTAAAATGTTTATTGTTTCATATTACACGGCTTGTTCTCTTCCGGACAGCCCTCGTATGTCATAAAAAAAATTAAAAACTGAGTGTCTAGACGTGGAAAGTTAACAAAGGTATGCCAAATATTAAATAGCCGGCAAGGAAGTTGTGTATTGTTTGGTACACAAGGAATTAGTGTTTTATCTTCTTTCATCCATATCAGAGAAATTCGACCAGGTTACAGTTCTGTTCAGCGACATCGTGACATTTACAAACATCGCCTCGGCCTGCAATCCCATGGACATTGTTAACTTGCTAAACGACATGTACCAACGCTTCGATGAAAGGACGTCCCAGCACAACGTCTACAAGGTCTCTGTGTGAAATGTGTTCTTTGTGTAATGTAAATGGCCATTTTCCTTCCATGTGTGAGTCCTGGACCTGTATTTGTTTTCGGTAAAAAGGTAAAGTAAAGATCTCTTTTTCACGCCTTTAGGTGCATCGGGAATATGAGAAGAGCACCTATAATTTTACAGACTAATCGGCACTGGGGGGGGGTAATTTGGTCAGCATTACGCGCCGGCCGTCTTTACTTCCCCAGGACATACATCCTGGTACCCATTTTAGGCTGGGTCGACCAGCGACGTCCCATACCATGATAAAAATCCACGCAGCCAGCAGTGGGTTTAGATCGCGCTACGTTAGAATTACGAGTCAGACTCGTAACGCCTTAACCACGGGCGCCGCTAGTTTTTATCTAAAATGTGGCCAAAATCACGCTTGCTACCTTCACTTCCATGGATATTTTCTAATGCTTTCTTGTTTTTTCAGCTATTTAAATCCGAATGGAGCATAGACCTTCAACGAGCTCACGCCTGATTGTTCTATTCTTCGCTATTGTATGTAGCTCACCCCCATGTCCTACCCATATTTTGAACTTCACTCTCTACCTACGTTCTCCGTATTTTTTCCTGCCTTTCTTTCTATACCCCTGTGGATTTAATGTAATGACATTCTACTTATACTGTTCTCAGATTTTCTCAACATATGTTTTATCCAACTTCTTGGCCCGCATAGAACGTATTCAGTTCTCTCAAATTTCCTGGTACCCTTTTTAAAATGGGTTAACATAGGAGTGAAATGTATTTATGTAGTTTGTGTGTGTTTGCTTTGTGGACCCCAAATGGAAGGCAAATTGCTTAAGCATATCAACAAGTGCAAATATCTGAAGGCAATTATATCTGATGGAAAATGTGTGACATAGATTAAAACCGGATATGCTTGGTGGAAAATGGCATTAAAAAAAAAAAAAAAAAAAAAAAATGTAGCAGGTCTCTCTCATTAAACTTTAAAAAAAGTACTAAAATATTATTCTGACTGTGCTCTGAATGAACAAATGAAGAACTTGGAGAGGCTGTAGAATGTGTTTTCTGAGCCTCATGCTACGGATACCATGGTCAGCCAGAGTAGCTTATAACGATTGTCTGGAAATAGCTAATGCAATTACAAAACCACATTCAGTTAAGAGACATTCAATGTTCTTCGGTCATGTAATCAAAAGGGAGCCACTTGAGAACATTGTGATGACTGGAAAAACTCAACGGTAGAACAGCCGGAAGCAAACCAAGAGAAATATACTTGGTGGCCCGAAGCGATGACATAGAGAAACATTGTCAGTGGCATTGAAACCTAGAACTGTCGAGAAACATGAGCACCAACACCTGCAGCGCACACGATGAGCTGATATTTACACAGCATTTCGCCACACAATGATGACTTTTATTGATTATGTTACTACTGAATCATCGGTTTAGAAACCACCCAGGTGTGACAGAGTTAATTATTAGGCCAAGATTTTATTCATTGTTTGTGATATTTTGAGTTTCTTCATCCTTGACATATGATTTTTCATTGACGTGTACTTTTTATTAGTTAAGCTTAACTTAAAGTAAAGATTTTAATCATTGTTTTATCTGTTTGATTGATGTGATTAACCAATCTGTATATCAGAGCTGGAATTTGCAGACGATGTGGCTCTGATAGCCATCAATCCAACTTACTTGACAGGAAGGAAGAGTTTGAGAAGAGAGGGATGATCATTAGTATCTCCAAAATTAAAACCATGGTGATCTCAAGAGAGGAGAAGAAACACTAGATCATAATGGAACAGTATGCACTGGAGCAGGTCAACCAGTTCAAAGCCTTGAAGTTGGATTAGACCGGAACGGAAGGCATTAAGACTGAGCTGGCTACACGAAAATCAGCTGCTTGGAGACTCTTCTAGGACATAAACCAAGGCTTTCTTAGCAAAAGAGAAATTGGCAAGAGAACGAAAATGGCTGTTTACCACTCTACCTATGTACCAGTCCTGACGCAAGGGTATGAGTCATCGCCAATGATAATAGTTCACAGAAATGAGATATCTGTGAAAGGATGTTCAAGTGACAAGAAGGGATAAAGTCCGCAATCAGACAAAACCTTGTAGGTAAAATATCTCGATACCCAGGCCTTACAACCCCGTGTGGCTCAGTCACAGTTACAATGGTTTCGACATGTATGCAGGATTTGAGATAATCGTCTACGATGTCAGGCATGGGAGGCTAAGAACAAGACCTCCAGGACGACCCAGGGTCCACTGGCAAGACAACATCTGAAAGTCCTTGACTGACACAGGACTGGAATGGAACAAATCCAGAAAGAAAAAAAAAAAAACTAATTAAAGTAACGATTTACATGATTAACTAACTATTCTAGCAAGTTTTTTTTTCTTTTCTAGAGAACAAAAGAGGTGCCGGTACTCAACAAAAATTGTCTAAAATGTGACAGTAACCACCACAAAGTGTCAGTTATGGTGAAAGTACTGCGCATCCTTGCGCGCTGCCGGAAAAAAAAAACATGAGTCTGATAATTGCAATATGTTATTTATACATTTTCTCACTTTCACACGTTTACTGTATTGAACAGGTGGAAACAATTGGAGATGCCTATATGATCGTCAGCGGTGTTCCTGAGAAAACAGACAATCATGCACAGCCAGTGGCTAACTTCGCCTTGGACATGATAGAAGATGCTGGTCTGGTTCGATCCCCTGCCACAGGTTTGCCCCTGCAGGTAAGTTTGCTTCAGACCTTACAAACATAAATGAAATTAAAGGTAGTGATTCCTTTGAGGTTGGAGTGTATTTTCTTGGGAGGCGAGGAACCAACTGTCTGCACACAAATAAAAAAGATCAGTAAAGTGGATTTATGCGCAAAATTCAAGTTTTAGAATAATACTAAATCAATAAGTGGACGAGCAACCATAGGTTTTCGACAAGAGTTTACAGCTGTCGAACCCAAAGAACAAGATGAAAGCTAAAGATATACTTTTAAAAAAATCATCTTACAACAGGAGTAAACGAATAGTACTTCTTACAATCATCATCAACAAGAGCCTACTTTAAGGAGAGTATAGACAGTAAATAAACTGTAGTGAATTTATAGTTAATTATAAGTCAAACTTTCACTGATTTCGCCCTTTGTGTTTTCGCCATTTACCCAAGCAATTTTCAAATTCCTATTTACAGTAAAACCTTATTAACCCGAATTCCGAAAATCGAAAACCGAAAAATTAAGAGCTTTGGGTTAAAAAACATTTCCACAAGTCGGGAACTAATAACATTGTAAACTGAACATGCCTGCGAAGACCACATTTTTCTTCATATTAACCAACTGTTTGTTTTTCGGGTGCGCATAATGAGGTTTTCCTTTAAATGTTTCCATGTATTAACTGTCACTATTATGCATTATTTTCTTCTTCTTCTTCTTACATTGTGTTACCTATTTAAACAATAACTATGAATAATAGTTGACTATCACTCTGCTGAATGGTTGTTGTTTTTTTTCCAAACACACAGTGAAGATGAAATCCTATTTTTTAATTAAAGTAAACGAAAATAATGTCAAAAAACTGGCTATGACAAAAACCAAAAAAATTGTTTTTTAAATATCACACATTTTGAATATCTACGCTCTATAATAAACAGCAATGGGGACTGTCTGACAGAAATCAAATGGGTGATGTCCATAGCAACGCATTTAAACAGCATTACAAGTCTATAGTTAAGCACCAGCAAGGAAATAAAAATTACAATTTTGAGAGATTGCCTCTTTCCTGTAGCAACATACGGATGTGAGTCGTGGAGTATCTTTCAGTCCTTAAGAAAGAAAATATGAGCTTTTGAGCTGATATTTGATAGAAAGATTCTCAAAATACCATGCACAAAGAAGAGGCGAAATAGTTTAATTTTAAAAAGATTTGAACATCATGAAAGATTGGCTAATAAACAGCATCTTGTCTCAGAAGCTGAAATATTGTTATCATATGCAGCGCATTGGCTGATTGGAAAACAATAATAACAGAAGGCATGGTACCAGGAAGGAGAGGCATGAAAATGGACACAGGAAATAAGTGACTCCTTGAATTTAAAAGTCCCCGTGTGGGTTCCGGGGCCCCATTGTGGGGAAAATAAGAAAAGACCCACTGCCTACCCAAAAAGCATGTCGTAAGAGTCGACTAACTGGGAGCTTCCTTCGAAGTCGGAGTGCATCTGCCTGAGAGGCAAGGAACCAACAGTTTGCAAACAAATTAGTCAGTTCTGTCAAACGGATGCACGCGCAACACAGGTTCTGGAAAGGACTGCAGGCAGAAGTGGACGAACAACCAGAACTTTCCGCCGGAGTTTACAGCCGGTGAACGAGAAGAAGAAGAAGAAGAAGAGGAGTATGAAAGTAATCAAGGCGGAGAGCAGGCGAGAGACCCAATTTCCTTCAGGTGGACCTTGATAGGAGCGGCGTTCTGTAAATGAGCTGCTGCATGATGATGATTATGCCTTGTTTTATAAATCTTTCTTACATTGTATTACTTGTTTATTAATAATTATGAATATTAGTCGACTATGTCTCTGAATAAACATAGGATCATTCTTCGATTATTATTGTTGTGTCTTTCTTAACTGTCTAGGAATAAAAATGATCACACACGAGCGCGCGCACACACACAACACGCACACACTGAGGAAAAGGAGGGGTGAAAAGAAGTAGGGACAGAACTATAAAAATAATTTGCATAATCATAATGAAATTATAATTTGGCTTAGGTGAAGACGGGATTATTTTCTACGCGTTACTAAATGTTGAGTGAGTTGAGACAAGAATTGACATCACAACACTCAGGACATTTCCAAATGCGATCCACCCCCCTCTTCAGCAGCCAGCGCAGACTACCATTACTAATGGTGGCAGTCGTAGTCTGGTTATATGTCCGTCTTGCCTTTCCTCTGAGTGTAGTGAGCCGTCCAAATCTTCTAGTCACACCGTGGTGCATCATTCTGTACAGGCCACAATAATCCAGCGTCTCTTTTGACTTCGTTACTTGTTTCAAAAAGGCCCTAGCCATGTCTACTTTGTGATGGATCAATTCGCCTCTGTTATTAAAAACCTGTTATCATTCTTCCTTGTATGTGTTACAGTTTATTTCGTGATTCCCATAGGGTACCTAACCGACTGTAACTCTGTTGGTCTTTATATGTATTCTTGGCTGTCTCAGTAAGTTGAGATGTTTTCTTCAATGTCTTTAGCACATGAGTCACCGTTTTAAAAAGATATCAAACCGAACGAAAAGGAAACCAGCGATATATCACAGTGTAACACACACAACCGAAAAGTAAACGTTGCTGCTAGAGATCCTTTATCAGCACAATGAGTTAATCAACAAAATCACATGTACATACAAGAATTTTGAAGAAAAAAAATACACGTTTTATTCATCCTTTACATATCTCCGACTGATCGACGTATCATTTCTAATACCAGAAGTGAAAGGTCGTGGTAACGATACTGGGGTAGCCGTGACATTAAAAAAACTGAATACATAAGAAGGAGACTTCCACTGAATGTAGTCTGGAATTCTAGCAAGAATTCCAAAGTACCAACCACTACAGAGAGCCATGGGAAAAAAAAAAAAAAAGTAATGTAATGAGGACAGTGCAACTGAAAGGTGACATAAAATGATAAAATAACAGCATACATAACAAATGAATAAAAACCAGGACCAATCAACTCTGAGCGTTGGACAAAAGTCAAATACGATCAGGGGATGCGTGGTCTCGTCGTTTGGTGTCCTCCTCGAGTGCTAGAAGTCCATGGTTCAAGTGATGGGATGTTTTCACATGTACTTGGACTTCTAGTAATTCCTCCTGGTCTCTGGGTAGTGAGATCGGACGCCCGTGTGCATTGTTAAAAATCCATAGGCCGTTGGAAATCGAAAAGAGTGGCCTAACAACGTTGCCCGGGCACACATTTTTTTGAGTTAGAAATCTACCCAAAGTATTTCAGGATGCTACAAAGCATGTGCTCTTTGCTGAGCTTTTTCGGACTCAGACTTTAGTTATAAGAAGAACGAAGCACCTATGGGTTACTACCCGTGTGCCTTGATGTTGATCCTTTGTTCAAACTTTAAACCTCAAAGACGATCATTGCATCTCCCCCCCCCCCCACAACTTTTCTCCACCCTTTATTTTCATTCTACCAACACTGCGATGAGGTAATTTCATCAAAAAGGAGAAAAGAAAACACGATGATTCCAAGGAGAGACTCTAGTGAAAATTTCCCCTGGTCTAGTTTCTCTAGACTGTATAATTATACAATTAGACAATTACACATACACACGCACATACAAACACACACGTAGATACATTCATACACACATACATACACACATACATACACACATACATACACACACATGTATATACACACCTGCATACACTCACACATAAAAACACACGCACATTATACAAACAAACATATATAAACACAAATATACACACACACACATACACACCCTCAAACATGCCTATGCTTAACTATTATAAATTAAATTGACAACATGTCTAATAATTGCTTTAATTTACTAAACACGGTATAGGGTGGAAGTTGATGGTCACTGAAATGAATATTCATGCGTTGTGCGAACAGAACCTATATGTGGTAAAATCTTCCCTGGTAATCAATGTCTGTCTTAAACTTCCATTGGTGTCATGTACAGCGTAGCTAGAGAAGGCAGTCTTTCTCTTCTTGTTTTCGTTCGCCCGAGTTCCCTAATTGCGTTATGCCTGTTTACAACAAAGCTGCTATATTTCCGCCTTTCGGCCGACACATCCGACTTCTTCTAGCATTTGCTGACCTGGTTAACTACCCGGGATAAAACAGTGCGATACACGTATTTCAGTAGAGGAAAAAAAAAATCCTGTTTGAATGTTAGCAAATCGACAAATTATCCTCACTGCACGTCGAATCACTTCATTTTTAACTGCTTGGATCTCTTTCTTAGTAAATCCCACAGCGTGTAGCGGCTCACGACACCAGTTCTATGTTGGTTTCTTATTCTTTTTCAGCTTCCAGCATAGTGCTCTAGTCTTTTAACATGTTGTTCATGTAGTCTGATCATTGTTGAAGATTCACAGTCATCACTCTGTTCTCACAAACGTCTTACTTCTCGTAGACCATTCAGAATATCAGCATGCTCCATGGCTAGTCTGCCTTCCACAGTAGCTTTACCAGCAAGCCGATTAGCTTGCTCATTTCCTTGCACACTTGCACACTGAGTCACTAAGAAAGCAAGCACGGAAAAAGGTTTGTGTCTCCAGCCATGTTATGGCTTTGGTCACTGCCATGACCTCCATAGACTACTTGTAGTTACGGCAAAAGTACCAGAATTTTGCTTCACAATTTTAACTAAAGCCTGAGCCGTAAAAGCCCAAGAGCTTCTCACGTGACGAATTAGAGACCCATCTGTGAAAATGCCAGCATACCCCTGTAGACAATTCTCGACAATCAAAGTCTGCACGTATGCCTCAGCACCGGCTGGACTTTCTTGTCTGCATTTACTGTCTAGAATGATGCAAACAGAAAAGGTCGTACAGCACTCTGTTGGTACTTGTGCCCATTCCTCACCGAGTTCTATGCTACTAAGTGCCATTTTGGATGTGTTTTAGCTTTATTATATGTTGATGTAACATTGCAGTAATGTACCTGACGAGATAGACAAAATATCAGTCCAGGAATTGTGCAATGTAGTGTTTATACACGCAATACTTAAATTCCCTACAGGAAAACACTGCTTTTAATGTCATATATGTCTTTACATACTTCAGATCAGAGTGGGTATACATACAGGACCGGTTGTGGCTGGGGTGGTGGGTGTAAAGATGCCTCGGTATTGTCTATTCGGGGATACAGTCAACACGGCCTCACGCATGGAGTCTCACGGAGTCCCTGGCAGAATACACCTTAGTCCTACAACGTACCAGTAAGTATTAGGACAATTTAATTTGGTCAAGGTATGCTAACCACGTTACGCGTGATGCTAACCACATCGCCTACCTAGTGGCATTTTCGTCTATAAAATATAGGTCTATTCCTAAATGCCCAATACGCTTAAAGGCGTGGAAAAGGGTCTTTAACTTTGCTTTTACTTACTAGGAAATATATGTGTCTAAATAAAGCCTCAGATAAAAATTGCTCGTCTAATTTGAAAACCAAAGGAAAGTGAGACAAAGTAAGAAAAATACTAACTGACGTCTTACATTTATGTATGCAGTGGTATTATTCTTTCTTGTTCTCCTCCTCTCCTTATTAATTTTTGTTTCTCTGTCTCAGTGCATTCCCCGTCCTCTACTATCTCCTTCTATTACTCATTTACGGTCTCTTTCTCTCCTCCACTTCTAATCCTCCTCATCTGTGTGTCGTCCTCCATTTTAATATAGACCCACCGTCAACTCTTCTACTTCCAGCAGTTCCTTCCATGTCTTTTCATTTAAGTCTTTATTTCTCTTTCTGGTGTGTTTTAGATGTCCCTAGTCTAATTATTGCTTGTTGGTTCCAGTGAAACAGCATTCTAGTTATACCGTTATCAGTTTTTTTTTTTATTTTTACATTTAGGTTCGGGGACTACATTGAGGGGGTTGGGGGAGGAGAAATAAACCCACTGTCCCCCCAACCATGTTGTAAAAGTCTACCAATTAGGTCTGTTTTCTTCAGAGTCCAAATTCATATGCTTTGGGGGCAAGTAAGAAACAGTCTGCATACAAAAATTAATATATATAAAATGGATTTGCATGCAAAAACTCAATTACTGGAACAAGACAAAGGTCCTGAAATAGACTAACAACTAAAACTTTCCGCTGGAATTTACAGAAGGTGAATGCGAAGAAAAAGTTCCTTTAATGCGTGTCTTTTTGCACCTCCAGCATCTTTTCCCTACAACTTATACAATTAGATGTATTAAGTTTCACCATAAGTCCATAATAATGATTCTGTCACAAAGTTTTATTTTTTTCTTTCACTGCATCATCATCATGTAACCCTCCTTGCAGAACGTCGCTCTCTTCCCGGTCTGCCTGAAAGAAAATTTCGTTTTCTCGCCATCTGTCTCGCCTCGTGTACTTTCAGGTTTAAGGAGTCACTGTTCGGCCCGTGCCAATCCTTCCTGGTAATATGTCTTCTGCTATTATTTATTTTTACCAACCGGGCGATGGCGCTTGATATGACCAAATTAGTTCAGCTGAATGTTGAATTTTGAATTAAGAATCGACTTTACAGCACTCGAGACACCCCCATAAGCGCTCCGTCCCCATCTTCAGCAGCAAGCGAAGAGTTAAAATCCCGATGGTACTAGTAGCTGCCTTATTGTATATCCATCTCGCCTTTTTCCTGAGTGTCGAGCATCGGCCAAATCCCCTTATAACTCCTCGCAGCGTCGTTCTCCTCAGACCGTATTGATCTATCTGTGTCTCGGCACTGTTCACTCGCTCCCAAAGGGCCCTCACAACATCCATACATCAGATCACCATTAAGTGGTGCAGAACAGTTCAGTTTCCGAGAGAATATACTGGTTATTAGCCAGTCTTACTTAACAGTCTGCATAAGCACCAGTTTTAAAAAAACTTTAATTTATTTGTAGTGATTTAAGTTAATCGCGAATATTCCGATTACAGCAGCAATCATTTAACGCTAATAAAAGATATTCTTCATTATCGTTTTAATACTTTCCTCATATGTAAATGAGTGTCATAAACACCCTATATGTAAAAGAGTGTCATTTACAAATTTTATGTAAAAGAGTGTGATTTACAACTCATATGTAAAAGAGTGCCAGTTACAAATAGTACATTTTTGACATGTCTTAATATAATTTTCAAAATCCACAGGGCTTTGCGAGGTTGGGGCTATATATTCAAACACAGGGGTGAGATGGAGATCAAGGGCAAGGGCATGATGAGCACCTACTTTCTGTGCGGTCACCTCAATCGCTGTCTGACTGAGCCTCAGGACGAGTTTACTGAGCTAGAGGTTCACAGAGATACAGCTGCCAAGACGAGCTGTTTAGATAATTCAAGTCTTTCACATGAAATCCTCAGCAACGAAACAATACTCGCTGATACAACCAGCTGTGCGTCCAATGTTAGCAAATTTCTTTATACTTATAATAATGCCGACACTGACAATGACACCTACAGCAAAGGTTATGAGAAAGTAACAAGTCATCATTTAAATTCCATATCAGAAAGTAATGATGCAAGTAAAAGCACGGAAAACCATAATACATGCAGCAGCTCAGACAGTCTTCCAAGCTTAGACAATTACCAAAGGCGTGTCTCTATAAAAAGGAGCAATCTATGGTTGCCAAATGATAACCCTATACTGCCATGTAACGTACCTTTTCTCGATAGCAATTGTAAACCTGCAGGAAACATGGAAGAGGTAGCCAGTTCCCTGTCGCGGCCGCAAGAAAGACAAATACCGCACACCGAACACTGTGTGGTCAATGATGATTTTACACAGTCAGAGGATGGTGAAAGCAGTTGTTATAGAAGTCAACGTGTATTGATCCCCTGCGCCTTAACTGTCGGAGAGATAAACAGACCACATAATTTGACTCTACATAATAAACACTGCCCTAAGACTGACACGTCGACAGAAATCTGCGATTTGACAGTTGAGACCACCAATATAAGACCGTCTGGATCACACAGCCGCAACAGCCAAAATACGTTGGATATTCAAATATTGCATAGTGGTCTAATTCACACATCTTTGACAGTAACTCCAACGTTGCCTCAATCGTCCCATCATTGTGTCGCTATGTCAAAAAGTGAAACTTTTCCTTTGGCATCTTCCGGTCAGCCGAAATCTACATGCACACCATCAAGGTCACAAGGAACTTTGGCACTTCGCAAGGACCCTACAGGCAAGAAGGCCAAGAAACACAACAGTAAGCTCTGCACTGTGGGATAAACTTTAGAATTGTTATAAATCATTATATATATATATATACATTGATTTCAATTTTATTTTGATCATCCGTTAACATCTCAACCAGATATTTTAGGAATGCTATTTGTTGTTGCTGTTGTGCATCTCCACAAAGGAGACTGGCTGTAGTGAATATGTAAATACTATTGGAAGTCTTTCCATCCAGTAAACTCCCCCCCCCCTTTTTTTTTCATTGAAGACCTAATCAGCCACCTCAGACGAAAGAACGAGACTACTACAAATAGACTGTGTCTGTGGCTTAGGCGTTGCGTATGCGCTTCGTAATGCCGGTGTGCTGGGTTCATGCAAGATGCGGACCATTTGTCTTGCGTTGGTTTCGACTGTGGTACCAAGAGCTGACCGTACAGGAGGCAATGGCAAACTACTGAACCTAAATTTGCCTAGAAAAAAACACAACAGAAAAAAAAATGCTCTGGTTGGTTCTGCAACGTCCTGTTGAGGATACGCAGCTAACTAACTAGATATAACAGATGCAGTCATATGCACAAGAAATGCAAGATTGGGATTCCAAACGTTGCCAGTATGGGCATTCCACATAGAATACTAAATGTTTGCTACAGGCATGCTCTCTGCATGCAGTAGAGAGAACCAAGCTTTGCCCGGCTAGCATACCAATAGAAACTAACCTGTATGGAACCGTGAAAGACATGCGCCCCACCACATACTTCCCAGAGGTCTGTGGCCTTCTCATCAGAAAATCACTGGCATGGAGAGCGAACAGAAGAAGAAGTGAATATGTGAGCATCCACCAGTATGGTGCGTTACCAAATGGGGCCGCAATCTCTTTTACGCGTAGTGAGCTTACTTTGGATCTTTTTTCCAGGCCGTGCCGGCGTAGTGGGTAATGAACAGATAGACAGATTGGCTGTATTGGAACGAAAATGTGGTGAATTGATACATGACAAGGCAGATGTGGTCAAGGCCCTTTGGGAACAAGCAACGGAATCAGTAGAGAAGCAAGATTATTATGGCCTGGGGAGAATGGGGCACCTGGGTGTAACTAGAGAGTCTGGCCAGCTCACTACACTCAGAGGAAAGGCAAGACGTACATATAACCAGACTGGGACCGGTACCATCAGTATTGGAACTCTGCGATGGCTGCTGAAGATGAGGACGGGGCACGCATGGGAATGCCCCGAGTGCTGTGATATCAATTCTTGACTCAACTCAACTCAACTCTGGTGAATAATTTACTGTTACCAGCGTTTGTTGACCTCTGAGCAACAAAACCTCACGTGTTTTCTTCTTCCTCTTAGTCTGTACCGGATGTAAACTGTGACATAAAGTCTGGCTGTTCGTCTACTTCTGAACTCTTAGTCTTGTTCCCGAACTGGAATTTTGCATGCACATCTATTTTACAGATCAGTCTTTTTTTTATGCAAACCGTTGACTGACTGACTGACTGACTTTCTACCCCACCAGGACACAATCGATAAACACATGATGACACAAAGTGCCACCATGCGGATGAGGATCACCGTGAAGAGGTCTCGGAAACCGCGTTAAGACAATTGGCCATATTTATGGCCTGCCTATATTGCGGCCCCTGGCAAAAGCTAGGGTAGGGCTTCAAATAACAACAAATTTCATCCTTAAAAGGACGTTGGATTATGATGCAAACTGTTGGTTCCTCGCTCGCATCAAAATGCTCTTCAACTTCAAAAGAAGCATCCCTAATTAGTCAAGTTTTACCACATGCTTGGGTCTGTGGGTATATTCTGTTTTGCCCCCATATTGGGGCTCCGGAACCTATAAGGTGAACATGTCTTCAGTTACACAATGCTTCAAAAAACAATGTATGTCTTAAAGGTGTACAGATTGTTCATTTACTCAGCAAGTCAATGATATCCAGCAGTTACTTTGATTCTTTGTCACAGTCATGATCGCTATCAATGGAGACTTAGTAATTCCTCTTCTTCTTGACAGTCATCGACAATAGTAAACTCTGACGGACAGTTCTGATCGCTCGTCCACTTCTGGACTTTAGTCTTATTCCACAACTTGAGTTCTGCGTGTACATCCGTGTTACAGATCTATCTTAGCTGCATGCAGACTGTTGGTTCCCTGCACTCCAACTTTTAAGAAAACACCATAATTAGTCGGTTTTCATGACACAATTGTTGGAAGGCAATGGGTCTAATATCCCCCCCCCCCACCCCCCTACATAGACCGTAAAACCCCCAAAAGAAGAAGAGTGGGTCTGAGTAGTAAACAAGTAAGCCACTGTTGTCACGACGACAAGGGGCGTCCGAACCTAGGGGCTTAAGCATTTTGACGCCACCCCTCCCTCCCGGCACCCCGCAAAAAATAAAAGTGAACTAGCCTGACACCCTCCCATCCCCTCCTCTTCAGCCACTCCCCCGCCCCCCCCCCCCCCCCCCCCCCCCCCCCCCCCCCCCCCCTGCTTCTTTCCAGATATGTATAGAAGTTCCTTTGGTTTTGGTTTATACATTTAAAAAAAAGTCGATTATAATTTATTGACCATTTAGCATATTATTATTATTAAGCAGTTTAAAAAGGCTGAGATCCCTTAAGCCCCGTCCCTTTCCCAAGAAAATTTGTACGAAAACTCACCCCAACCCCGCTCATATTTTCTTTGTGCCTGCACTCCAGATGACGACAGGTCAGTCTGGAATCGTTGTTCTTTCGAGTGGTTTTTCTAAGGGTACCAAACAACTGAAAGGCACATGTCTGGAGATGGAGTGCTGCAGACCGGGTTAAAATAATGAGATACAGTAGAACCTTTATTATTCAGCTCCCGAGAATCTGGACACCGTATTATCCGGTCTAGTGTTGTTGTTGTTGTTGTTGTTGTTGTTGTTGTTGTTGTTGTTTTTAATTTTGCTAATGAAAAACCAAAAAAATTACTTTGATAAGACTCTTTGATTTAAGACCGACCCTTTTCAATTTTCGTAAAATAAGTTTTAAAAGAAAAGGAAGTAAATGACCTTTTTCCACGCCTTCAAGCGTCTTAGGATTATACGGTTAGACCTCTATTTTGTATAGACCAATCGGCACTGGGTGGGTGATGCAGACAGCATAAGGCTGACCGCCTTTGCTTCCCAGGACTTACCTGGTACCCACTCAAGACTACGTCGACTTGAGAGCCAAGATCCTTTTTTTAAAAAAAAAAAAGGACCGCTACATCAGGAAATTTGTGTAATTAATTATCAGTTAACAGTTTCTTCTTTAAAAAAAGATGTTCCGGTGATTTTTCTAAGTAACCCTATGTTTAACGTTAATGTTTTCTTCCTTTTAAATGTCAAATGTATGTTAATTTGTACTGTACGGTGCACACGAGATTACTTGTCCTGCTGTTAAGTTAGACAATATAAATGTCATCCTAAAATGTGAACAATATTTGAATTTTTGGAGTTCATTTTTTTTTTTGGTAACAAAAGTTTAAAATGGATAGATCAGTACAGAAGAAATATTTATAAAGTACTGGCGTGTACAAAGAATCAGAAAATATGATATAAAGCGGATGGGCTGGATGTTTTTGTGTGTTTGTTAATTATATGGTTGGGGCTAAAATTGAGTATTTATAGAAGTTCAACATATACAGCCTTTTTGATATTCGGTCTACTCTTTCGTCACATTAAACCAGATATTAGCTAACTGTCATTTACTGTCTTTTTTATTACCACTTTTGCGGTGTAGGCGGGCGCGAGGTCAAAGAACCTGAGGATTTACGGCTAGTGCTGTCGCCACGACTGTGCAGCTGGGGATTTTATTTTGGCCCCGACAGATTAAAAAAATAAAAAACCTTTCCGAGAATTTGAACCTGAGTTTCCCGCTTGAGAGTCCAACGTCCTAATCATTTGGCTAGCCGCCCCACAACTAGAGATAGTCTACTGTATTTAACGTGGTGTCTTCTGTCGGTGCCTCTGGCTTTGGCTTTGTAATACCTGGGTGCCGGTTCTATCCCAGCTGCAGACAATTTGACAGCAGACCGCTGAGATCCTCCGCCTATTTAATAAGCAATGACAAACTACTGAAGTAGTTTTGCCTAGAAAAACCGCAACAGCCGAAAAATGCTGGGTTAGGTTCTGCAACGTCATGTGAAGGATACGCAGCTAACTCCAGTAACCGTTTTGCTTACAGCTTGTCTATCTAAAGAAGTCTTACGATTTCAGCCAACATACTACGTATATTAGATTTCGTTCTGGTCGAGTAGGCCGAATGGGAGCTCATTTTGATAAGTACACATTGAAACGTACTGACCGCAATGAGGAGTATCATGACCCGTTCTGGGCATATGTTCAAGGGATCGATGAACCTCAGCTGATGTGTATTGACATGCTGAGAAAAGTATAAGCGAAGGTTAGATATGTCTGAGGGAGGTAAGGGATACATTTCTTCTGTCACGAAGGCGCCAGTAGGATGTGACACGGGGCCATCATAAGAAGACAAACAGAAAGAAAGAAGGAAAGAAAGAAAGAAAGAAAGAAAGAAAGAAAGAAAGAAAGAAAGAAAGAAAGAAAGAAAGAAAAGAAAAGAAAGAAAGAAAGAAAGAAAGAAAGAAAGAAAGAAAGAAAGAAAGAAAGAAAGAAAGAAAGAAAGAAAGAAAGAAAGAAAGAAAGAAAGAAAGAAAGAAAGAAAGAAAGAAAGAAAGAAAGAAAGAAAGAAAGAAAGAAAGAAAGAAAGAAAGAAAGAAAGAAAGAAAGAAAGAAAGAAAGAAAGAAAGAAAGAAAGAAAGAAAGAAAGAAAGAAAGAAAGAAAGAAGGAAGGAAGGAAGGAAGGAAGGAAAGAAAGTAGTAAGTATGACAGCTGAGCACATGTTGAGAGAATCATTTAGTTTTGTTTCCGTTTTTAATGAAACTATTTTGGATATTGAAGCCTTAGGGTAATAGAAACCCCAGCTGATAAATGAGTCTGTTTTCCTGAGTCAGGTATGAGATGCGAACGATTTAATAGACATGACATGGTGTCTGTAACTTTCTGTTGGCGGATATGTATGGCTTCTGTGCATATGGTATGCTAGAGGCTTTGTCTAATATGCGTATATATACACACCAAATGAATGCTAGAAAACGCGACTTGGAACAGCGCGTGAAAAACAGATTTCGGATTGAAAGGATTATTATGTTATATTAAGTATGATTAGACAGTCATTTTGACCTTTCTCTGTAAGCCTGCATTAACTCACATTTTATTTCTTTAGGAGTTATGCTTTTAAAAAAGTGTTATCTGAGGTTTCAAAATGTAATTCCATAAGTTTTTTAGTATTTACTATGCTTTTGTTTCTTAGCATGCTAATGAAAGTTGTTTAGCTTTAACATCAATCAGTACTACAACTCATGATTGCGATCTTGTAAAGCTAACCAGTTTCATCGTACCTCTTTTGTCTCCTGCATCCGTCTGCCCAGAAAAACCTGCAAATTTATGTCAAATACATCGAGATTCTGGCACATCGACGAGTCTCCGCTCCAGCCTTGACTGTAGGATAAGAAGTATCAGTCCCAACATATATTTCCTTTGTATAGTCAACCACTTAGCACATATAAATATTTTAATAATGTTTCCCTAAATGATATATTTTGAATAAAATCAATTGTTTATATCCTTTGTACAATAAAGCAATGATATCAGAGTGTTTTTAGTTCTGATGTATAGTACGTTTGAGTAAATGTGCCAGGATTTTTCCAGAATTGTGGTAAATATTCGGGTGTATTTTAGAGAAATTTATGCTATCAGAGCCAAACGTGGACGCTTACATCCTCCAAAAAATGTAAAATTGATTAAATGCCTTATAAGAGCTGCAGGTGTCTCAAGGTGTGACAGAATACGAAATCAAGAAATCAGACGAATGCTAAGAATAAAGCTAGTGTTACAGGTTATCAAAGAACAATAAATGAAGTGGTCTGGACTCTAACAAGAATGCCCTGGTACTATCTACCCACGGCCAGCTCCAGATTTGTATGGTTAAGGTTTAATATTATTAGTGTACTGCTACAACATATAATTACACAATTAGTAAAGAGGCAAAGAGTGACTTGCTGTGAGAGGTTAGTTAGTAAATTAAATATTATTTTCAACCACTTACCCAGAGCTCTGAAATATCTTGACACAATTTATCCACAGTGTGGTTGCACCATTTATGCACAGTCAATATAAAAGCAATAGTTTTCTTCAAACACAAGATAGTTTGCACCTGACAACTGTCGATATTCTCCAGATATGGCTTCTAAATTACCTGTTTGTATTATCCATAAAAGTAAGATGTCTACATTTAAAGTAGAAAAGTGAAAAACAGACAGTTATCAAAAATCCGAACTACTGACTAGAAACAGTGACACTGACACACACATCACAACACGACTGTCTTCCGTGAATTAAAATTAAAATTGCTGTATATCCACTTCACAATATCCATTTGTAGATTTGTAATACGAATACGTTTAGAACACAGGACTTTGTAAGCATATTAATATGTCACACAATGCAACATGGAAACGCTCCCAGTGACCTATTTTCCAGGGGGACTCCTCCAAAATGTACCGTGATTCAGTTGTAGGGCCTTATAAAAATCTGGAGCTGGCCGTGTATCTACTACAGCCAGTCACACTAAAACGTAACAACGTGTATAGAGCGAGTGAAAGACCTCGGAAAATATGGAGTGATAGCATTAAGAACAGCCTAAAAGAAATGAACATGTCTAAATAGTGCTCT
>CAJHNH020002602.1:220000-267500 GCA_905116865.2 Candidula unifasciata | reverse complement strand
CTTTTTAGGATGTTTAATCTTTGCATTGAGTGCAGACAACAAAATCAGACAGCTGTTGATGCAAACGTTCAGATCTTGATTATTTTGAATTCTTTTAATAAAGGTGCAGTTATTTACACCGCTTATGTTACGCAGGTTAGCCTTTGATAATGTCAAAGTCTGGCACTGGTAGCATTGTATTGGTATGAATATGCGTTTATAATCTGTTTCTTGACCCTTATACTTATGATTGGATGTCTTAATAACGGTGTTAGCTATTATATATGCCCTGGCTTACTGGCATCTTGTTTCTATTTCCCGAACTATTCTTCTGTCCTCAGAAAATTTACTTCCTAGATATTTAAATCCTTAAACTTGCTTCAGACAAGTACCAATCAATCGATGTGTAGCCGACTAGGAATTCGGCTGGCTTGCAAATACTTCATTTTAGTAGTATTTATTTTCATATCTTCTGCATGTTTAACTTAGCCTGTTAAAATGGTTTTACAATCTACACCCCTCGTTGTAGAACAGGCACTGATCGTCTACAAATAGTAGCTCATTTATTGTGTGTGTATCTAATTCTTCCTCTGGAAAGCAAAGTTCCAAATTTTCTGGATTTTCTGGGTAAACTGTTTTAAAACTGGCTTCTTCTGATATTCTATCTATGTAAATAGTCAACAAAAGAAAGTAGACAGCACACATTCCTGCCTCACCCCTATAAGGAAGACCAAAATAAACACGGAGAAGGAGCTAGAGAGTGCAGTTCAAAAGATGGGAAGGACATAGGGAGAGCTGCTTGCGATAGCGAATGATAAAGCGTCTTGGCGTGAGTCGGTTAGGCTATGCTCCAATGGAGGCTAGAAAAGGAGAAGCAAGTAAGTAAAAGTCACCTGAAAGATATGGTGTGTGTTTGTGTGGGGTGTGTGTGAGAGAGAGAGAGAGAGAGAGAGAGAGAGAGAGAGAACAGAGAGAGAGAGAGAGAGAGAGAGAGAGAGAGAGAGAGAGAGAGAGAGAGAGAAGGACCTTAGAAGAAGGCCCTACGATCTAAGAACATCAGTGAGTTAACAACAATGTTTACCAAACAAAGAGAGTCAACAAATTTCACTGATGCAAGAAAAACATGTGATTTCGATTAGCTGGGAGAGAGACGCAAACCGTTAGGTCGCAGTTTTGGGTTTCGCAGAAAATGGCTGTGCATAAAAGCTGTTGTGTCAGTCAGTTATAAATGCTGTTAGACTTAAAAGCGAGTGTACATGGCGATACTAAAATCCGAGACAGTAAGGACAGTAGCAGAAATACTTTTGATATTATAACCGAGGGATTTGAAACAAAGAAGAGATCCGATTATGATGACTCATATAATATTCTGTACCTACGCTAGTATCACTATTCAAATGAGCGCCTTCTCTGCACGGTAAATACACACCACAGAAATAAGATACTTACACGCGACTGAATCAAAAACGAATTCGTACTATTTAAGAAACATATTATAACATAGGGAAGTGGAGATTAGAGGAAGATGCAGCTACTGACAGGGTATCAGCGAGTACCTCTAATAGCCATATATTATCTTTAACACTTGTAACAGGCATGCGCAGAGCTTCAAAGACAAAGCTAAGCTTATTAGTTTGGTGTCCGATTCCATTACCTATTTTGAAGGTGAACCAGGTCTAGAGTAAATTCTCTATGCCTGCCTAATTCTATGTAAATTGTTTGTAGCCTCACTCGTGTGTGCCTGTGTGCGTGCGTGTGCTTGTATGTTCAGTTTGTTAGATTTGCTCTGGGACACTAATACCTATTTAAGGTCGTTTCAGAACATGCTCTAAAAATAGGGCATCTCTCAGATTGTCATTATTAGTTTATAAAAATCACATCTCCGGAGCATTTAAAAAAATATGAAGCTAATTTGATTTGCTGATTATGCAAAATAAATTGCTGACTATAATGGTTACAGTCTACAAGACCATTAATCCCTATGGCATGCTCCTTTATTCTTTAGTGAATTAAAGGTCATTCTTCTTCAGAAAAAAATACTGCTACTGTTTGAGCCGCTTTTCCTGTTATCATATTGCGTATTTTAAGCCCTATTCATAGGTGTTAAAATATTGGCGATAATTATCAGTTTCTTGCAAAAGGACCATGGATATTTATTCCATTATTATAATTTGATTGAAGACACACACAAATAACAAAAGAGATAGTGCCGACCACTCTCTGAGCTTTTCAGCATTCGCAATTGAAGCTTACTTATCAGGTTGGCGTCCGACAGCTATGTCGCAGGTGGAACAGAGCTAGTGTAAACATTAGAGGCCACCCCAGTTCTGTGTATCTGTTTATTTCCTTATAGTGTTCAGGAGATACACCCAGTCCAACTCTTCCCAGACAGCAACCCTCGAGCCATGTATGTGTTAAGGGAGGAAACTCGCATGACCTTAACCTTTTCAAGTCTGACAGGCAATTGTCAGACTCTGCGAGTTCCTTGATCACATAAAAGGACGATGGGACCGGCGAGGTCATGTGGTCTCCAGATACAATGGGTTTGCTGCCTAATAACCAGCTGGGTTTCCCCAGAGGGCTGAACGAAAGTGTTAGCACACAATTTTATTATAACCCGAAGTTAGCACACTCTGTAATTTCTGCATGATTTAATGCTTCTGAACAGTATAATTATTCTTTTCTTAAAATAACTATTTTATGATTTATGGATAAAACAAAGTTATGTATACATACAAACACGCATTATATAATTTATTTCTCCATAAACCCTCACTGTATTTTTTGAAAGATTAATGTTTCTAGAAGGGCTGTACCGAATATTCGCTTCGTATTCGCTTCGGGGTCGAATAGTAGACCTAATAACTATTCAGTATTCAGCCGAATACTTGCGGTCGGGCCGAATACGAATAGTGGTTACCTTACACCCGTTTCTGCATACACTGCGATGGACTAAAATAGTTGCTGTTGCCTAAGTCTGTCGTAGCGGGGGCAACTGCGACCTGGTTGCGTGGTACAGCATCCAGTTTTAACATATGGCTGTGAGTCCTGGACAATCGGTAGGCAGGCCAAACAATTTCTCGAGGCCTCAGAGATGTAGTTTTACAGAACAATGCTTAAAATACCTTAGACAGCCAAAAAAAAAAAAAAAGCAACCAAGGGGTTTTGAAAGGGGCGGGAGCCAAAAGGCAACTAATAAAAGACACTAAAAGGAGATAGTCATCCTTTTTCGGCCATGTTATGAGAAGAGATAAAATCGAACACGTGGTGACCACTGGAAAGATCTGTGGAAGGAGGGATAGAGGAAGACTAGAGAACATTCTTGACAGTCTTGTTGCATGGCATGGAGGTGTGTCAGCACACGAACTAATACATGCTGCAGGAGATCGCAGATTGTGGCAAGGCCCAAGCCAGTCGACAAGGCACCTGATGATGATACACCATTCGCATTCGTATTCGGCTGAATAGTTGGTCCCGCTATTCGTATTCGGCCAAATAGTGAAAATCCCTAATCGGAACAGCCCTAGTTTCTTGCCGAATACGAATAGCTGGACAAACTATTCGGCCGAATACGAATAGTGAATCATCATCGTCAGGTGCTTTGCCGACTGGCATGGGCGATCATGCCTCGCCACAATCTACATACTCCTGCAGCATGTATTAGTTCGTGTGCTGACACACCTCCATGTCATGCAACAAGACTGTCAAGAATCTTCTCTCGTTGTCTTCCTCTATCCCTCCTTCCACAGATCTTTCCAGTGGTTACCACATGTTCCATTTTCTTTTATCTTATAACATGGCCGAAAAATGATGACTGTCTCCTTCTTCTTCTTCTTCGCGTTCACCAGCTGTTCACTCTTGTGGAAAGTTCTGGTTGTTCGTCCACTTCTGAACTGCAGTCCTGCTCCAGAACCTGAGTGTTGCGTGTGCATCAGTTTTACATATATGATTCACTTGAATGCAGACTGTTGGTTCCTTGCCTCTCAGGCAGATGCACTTCGACTTCAAAGGAAGCTCCCCAATTAGTCGACTCTTACGACATGCCTTTTGGGTAGGCAGAGGGTCTATTCTTGTTTTCCCCACGATGGGGCCCCGGAACCCACACAGGGATGTGTCTTTTTTTTATGTCTGTGAGTAGTTGTCTTCGGGCTCCCGCCTCTTTCAAAACCTCTTGGTTGCTTTCTGTGTGTGTGGCTTTCCAAGGTATTTTGAGCATTGTTCTGTGAAACCACATCTCTGAGGCCTCAAAAAATTGTTTGGCCTGCCTACCGATTGTCCAGGACTCACAGCCATATGTTAAAACTGGGTGTATATAGCAAGCAAGAATTATATTTCTAACCTTCACTGACAAAGATATATTGCATAAGATGTTCTTCATTTTATAAAATGTAATTTTCGCCTGTCCTATTCTGTTTCTTATTTCAGTAAAGCATCTTCCATCTGATGTTATCCATGTACCCAGATACTTAAATTTCTGTACTTGTCCCAAAATAAAACCATTTACTTTTATTACACATTTAGGAATAATTATTTTCTTTGATACCACCATTACTTCTGTCTTCCCACTATTCAAACTGAGGTCCATTCTTGCACTTTCGAATAGTGTATAAAATAGATCTTAAAAAAAAAAAAAAACATCCATAATGTCAAATGTACGCTGAAATTTTACTGCACAAAATGTAGTATAGAATAGTAAACATTTAAAAACATTTCATGTTTTGCGTCCTTCAGTCAGTCAATCTGTGGTAACAAATACCTAGGAATGAAAGTATTCTTAGTTTTATAACAAGTAACTAAACTTGTAAATTGTCACTGACAGCTTAGTTATTCCATGAAAGCGGCATTAGCTCCCCCCCCCCCCCCCAAAAAAAAAATCGTTCTATGTTGTCAGCATTAAGGCAGTATGAACCAAGGTGGGAAATCTTGATATGTTCATTTTCCACCAGTCCAGAAACGGGTGTGAGGTAACCACTATTCGTATTCGGCCTGATCGCAACTATTCGGCCGAATACCGAATAGTTATTAGGTCCACTATTCGGCCCCGAAGCGAATACGAAGCGAGTATTCGGTACAGCCCTAGTTTCTAGCAAAAATTAGTAAAGATTAAATTTGCGACATTATTATCGAACTTGAAATTAACAAATCATACACGGTTATGTACCTTTTTCAATCATGGGTAGTGCCAACTATAGATTACTACTAAATGAATTAATTCTAACTTATGGATTTAATCATGGCAGAATATAAAATATAATTTTGTATGCTGCATATAATAAAGATGTAATTCAGAATTGTTTTCATTAGATGATATATTTCTACAATAGTCTCAATCTCTTGCTGTGAAATTTTATGTTAATTTAATAAAACTGTCAAAACAAAAACAACACATTTGTCTTTATTTTCAAATTTGAAATTGGCTCTCCTTCGAACATCTACCCCGGCATTAGGGTGGCCAAACAAATACCCTAACAGGGCCTCAGTCCTATGAAAAATGCGGACTTGATGGACTTTCTCCCGAGAAACAAATCGCGGCAAAACTAGGATCGGCTCCGAGTAACGAAACAAATGCTTTAATAGGGTCTCAGCGATATGTTAATTGCGGACCTGTTTTTGCGACTATGCCGCACCGCCGACAGTATCCCCGTCTCACTAGATGGCTGGGACTCACGAGCAGCAGCTACCGCATCTCCTGCAACTTCCTCCAATTTATTTGCTCGTGAGTCCCAGGCATCTAGCTTAGATCCCCATCCGCGCCGCGCGTAGCGGCTAGAGGAATAGTCTCGGCGGTGAGTTTATTTGGAAGAACACCATCACTAATGTGCGTCAGAGCGCGTGGTCTTCCCGCCATCTCCATATTATCGTGTGTAATGTTGCGTGTCTCAAAATTGTCAATGGTCGCTAGTATTCCCTGCTAGTATCGTCTGCAGAAACGCTCGAAATTGTCAACGGTCGCTATTATGGGGCTGCAGTGTTGCGTGTCGTGAAGTTGTCAAGTCACCCTAATTTTGCCGCGATGTGTTCGTCGCAAGAAGTCCACATTTTACACAAGACTGAGGCCCTGTTAGGGTATTTGTTTGGCCGGGGTAGAAGTTCTGAATAGAGCCTTGAAATTAATACAGTATTTCATAGGGCAAGACCTAGCTCTCGAGACAGAACAGCTGGTGTGCTCCACTGCGCGAGAGATCGACATTTACAGCTCTGGATCTCCACGATTCTTGATTAACTGTATAACACAGTTATATTGGGCATCTTAAACTTACGAAGTAACCCGCCGTGCCGTGTGTAATTCTTTCGAATAACCTCACAGTCAGTCACAGTCCACAGTGCATCTTTTCATGTCACAGTGAACTCCGATCAGTGTTTTACATGAGTTCAAGGGAGATAATTACTAAAAAACAAACCACTAGGAAGCAGGCGACCTCGTCAGCAGACTACCAACCTGATCACTTGTTAGATGATGAGTGAACACAGCGGAGGCACGATGGATAGCGAGAAAAGCGATGAAATCGTAGCAGCTGATGATATTTCAAGGCTGCTGAGCCACTTTGTGAAGACGAGCCATCGTGTTAAAAGTTCAGATGTCAAAGTGAGGATTGTAGCTTTGCTGCCTCATGCGTCGTTTACCGTTTACTTTACTTCGTGACTTCGGTCTCGTTTACTTTCATTCATTCTGATTCTCATTCACAATTTCCTAATTAAATACGAAATGGGGGGGGGGGGGGGGGGGGTGATAAGAAAGAACAGTACAACTTAATTAGGAGGGAGCCAAAGTTTCATTTGCTCTACAAGATTTAAGATGTTTGTGTGAACTGTGAATCTGCAACCAAGACTGCGAGAACAGCAAGTTAAACTGGGGGTATCGCCAAACAGGAACACTACACAGGTAGCCGAAAAAGAATAATAAATCAACACAGAACTGGTCATCAGCCACTGCATGCTCAGGCTGCAGGATTTACTGAAGAGGGGATCCAAGCCCTTATGGACTCAGTGGTTCAACATGCAATGAGGATAATCTGTCGACTAACTAACTAGCTTCATTGATTTGTAAAGGCAAATGTTAAGTAGTTTAATTAAGTCAGTTTTTTTTAATGATGTTATTTTGATGATAGAAATCAATGTCACTTAAGTGGGGCGGTGATTTATGTCACAGGAGTGAGGTAAAGTTAAGTCCAATGTGATGTGTATAACGAGTTAATCTGTACATCACTCGGGGGCCAGACCTGCACTGTTCTGGTTTTACGGAACTTGGCGCAAGACTCCTGCAGCACGTCCTCATCATGCACCACGGATAATGTCTGAAATGAGCGTTAACAGAGCTGTCAGGGGATCTCGGAGTTGGCGGCCCCCAGAGGTGTAGTGTCCTTGTGGCTCTCATCAGCCTGCCCCCAAACGTATGAGTGAAAAAGCTTATCAAAACTCATTAGGAACATGAGTAAAATGCTTGCCAAATGTACAACTAAAATGACAACCCTCGGTTAAAAGTTTGTGAAGTGAAGAGAACATTGTGCTACTGAGACTCAACCGTTGACCTAGAGATTTACCCACAGCACAGACGAGTTACATCTCCTGTGGGTGGTGTCTCGCAGCATGATTCTACCCATGTACATCCTCCATCAACCCTCAGTGTCGTCGCCACCGCGCTGAGGTACACCAAGACAGCAACCATCCATTGGCTGGTTAAGCCCTAATGTCTGACAAAAATAGATCCTACGGCACACGCGCAAGCTAAAAATCCGTATTGACTGGGGAAAAGTCCAAGTGTCCACATCCCGAGATCCCACTCGCCCGAGTGTTGGGACCAAACTGATAAAGACATACCTGACGCAGGATTCTCCATTCTGTCCTAACAGCACGTTAAAGATGACAATCGTGCGATGAAAAAGATTGTACCTATTCGTGTGATCACAAAAGTTCAGAACCCACGGGCTGCTCCCCGCTGATCTCTGGAGGGGGCAGCCCGTGTCGAGCGGGAAGCCTAATACGGATGTGAGGTTAAGCATTTATGTGCAGGACGTGTCGATTCCTTGGGTGAGCCTAGAACCAGAGCGTTGTTTGTCAGCTCTGCATTTATGGAAGCCTCCCTGGATGGCGGGGAATGCCCATTTTCTGCCCCTGCCTTTCCTGGAGGGCTAACCGTTCCATGCAGAGCTGCCCCTAAGGGGGTACTCCGGGGGCAACACCTGTGGAGAAAGGGACAAAGAGGTAACATCTCGACCCACACAAAACAGTGGCCACAGTCATGCTAGAAGTAGGCCTGACGTCTTCCCTCGAAGTCGGACTACATCTGCCCGTGAGGCAGGGAACAGCAAAAGCCAGTAAAACAGTTGTACACGCAAAACTCAGGTCCAGGTAAAAGCCAAAAGTTCAAGTGGATGATTCACCGGCACCTTCCACTGGAATTCACAGCCGGTGAACGAAGAAGAAGAAGAATGTCACTTAACAGAAAAGTCAAAGTTTCTTTTCTGTACAAGTTTCAATAAATAATAATCTGTTTACTAATTTACTTACTGATAAAAAAGATTTAAGGAATTCTGTCTTATGTCATATTGCAGACACCTTTCTTTTTTTGTTAAATACGCAGAAGATGTGTTGTTCAGAAAGAAATATTAAGAATATATACAGGTACAAACATCACTATCAGTTTTTATTTGACCTTCATTTGCATTCTATCCTCAAATGAAGCATGGGCCCTCAACCAGCTCATACCAAGTCATTCTCTTTGCTATTGCACACAGCTCTATCCATGTCTTCACACAGTCTTTAAAACTTCACGCTCTAGTTCTCTTCTCCATGTGTTTTCTGGTCTTCCTTTTTTCTCTGTGCCCCTGTTGATTCCAGTGCAAAGACATTCTAGCAATATTGTTCTCAGCTTTTCTCAACATGTGTCATATTCAGTGTCACATAAATAAATAATTCCTATTCAATGCCAGCATCTTGTCTTCACCTCTTGGTCCACTGGAACTTGTCTAGTTCTCTCCCAAAGCTCTACATTACTTATTCTGTCATACAAATTCATTGTTTGACATATTCAGCTTTATAGATGATGACAGTTTGGAACTTCTATTCAAGTGTCATGCATTGATTGTTTGGGTGAGGATTATCTGCCCTTGCCACCTCAACCTTCCATATATTTTCTTATTTTATTTTTATTTTTACATAATACTAGAAACTGATATTTATTTAAGAAAACAAGGAGTAAAAGGTGAGAATATTGATACTAATAATACAAAATAATGAATATTTCCTCCACACTGTTGGAGATAGATTAGTTGCTTAATGTTTTTACCTTGTATGTTATAAAGCATGTAAAATAGTCAACTTCAACATTGAAAATTCTTCTTCTTCTTCTTTGTTGGCTTGAAATAAATTATCTATATCTGCAATGATGTCTCTAGTATGAACTTCACTGTCTTTTGTAATTCACTCAGCGACCCTTAAAGTTTGACTTGCAATGTTTCTCTTGGCCAGAACTGAACATTCTGAAATTGCATCCGGTAATTTTTGTGAAGTAATTTAAGAATGACAGTAATAAATATTATAACATGCTCATGCCAGTTACATGTAGACTGAATGTTTCAGGGGGAAACAATTATGGAACAGTGTATGCTGCTGATTGGAAAGGACTACAAATACACAGTAAGTCTGCATTCCTTTTTGCCTAATAAAATCAAATAAGGGCAACTGTTGTAATGCATTGGCAAGCATGCTTTTTTGCTGACCTAGTGGTGATGTTTAAATGTTTCATCACAAGAACAACCACCTACAGCGACAACCCTACAGACAGCAAAAACACTTATAAAAGCTATTAACAAAGAGACTTGGCTGAACAGAAGGGCCATGGGAGATACTGGAAGAGAGGTTTATAGACATATGGCTAGCCCTGATCCTAACGACAGCATTAACCATTTAACAAGAAGGGACCAGGCCACCATCTTCAGACTCAGAACCAAACATACTCCACTCAATGGACACCTAAACAGAATACAGCCACAACACTCCCCAGAGTGCCAGCTATGTAACTACTCCTACGAAACTGTTGACCATCATCTCTTTGAGTGCCAAAAACTCAACGAGACTAGAAGAATGCTACTCCTTCCGAGACCAGACAGGTGGAACACCTTGTACAGAGGAAAAGAACAGCTCGTGAAAACATGTAAATTCCACTACATGGCATTGGGCCAAAGGGCGAAAGCTCATGCACCGCTGGATCAATAACAACAACAACAACGTTTCATCTGAGGTGAGGGCTTTTAACTCTGTCAGCACCAAGTGGGTATTTCTTAAACGAGTCTTAATCTAAGTAATCTAGCAATGCACCAATAATTTGCTAGCTAAAGTGTAACCTATCTGGATCTGAAAATGTTCACATAGTAACACTATAAGACAAGAGTTGAAGTAAAAATTGAGATGGAAGTGGTTTATTTAATATCATGATGAATAATTTAACCCTGATGAAATAGCATATACATTTAGGTGTAACAGGTACACACATCGTGAATTTATTGATAGTGAAATGGTTTAAACTTTACATGAGCTGACCCTGTCTAAAATGTGTAAAAAATATTTTGGAGAATAAAGGTATCCAGTGTGATATTGACTATTAAACCCTCCTCCCCCACCCCCCACTCTTAACTTCTGCAACCCATTAAGTATATATTATATATATATTGTTTTATAAAATCAGGTAACTGGCACCATATACTCATTATCATTATCTTCAAATCCCTTGCCAGATGGTGTAGATAATCATGCATCTCCATAGATCTCTGTCTTTGGTCTTCTGGATCAATTCCACTGATGATAATTCCTCCATGCCACTGCCTTAAGCCATCCACCATCATTTCTCTTGGTCTGCCTCTGTCTCTTCTACAAGTGTTCTTTCCAGTTGTCACAAAATTTTCCATTGCTCCTTTTCTTTTGTTCTTTGTTTGTCACCTCATTATTGTATATAATGTTCTACTTTCATTAGCCATTTCCAGGCAATCATTGTTAGTTATTCTGGCAGTCCAAGGTATTCCCAACATTTTTCTCAAGAACCACATCTCAGTTGCCTCCAAACTCTTCTTAATTTGTTTGCTCACATTCCAAAATTTACTGTATATATTCGTTATACATCAAGATTTTGTCATACTTAATTTAAAAAAAAAACATTTCATATCAACTGATGGCTGATAATTCCACCACCTGTCAACATCTAGATTACTAGGAGTGACTTGTGTAAATATTCTTTTTCTTATACCCTTGTTACCTCCCATTGGATCAGAGATCCTCAACCTGCTCACGCCAAATCACCATATTCTTTGCTCTTGCATGCAGCTCACCCATTGTCCTCCCCATCTTTTTAACTTCACTCTCTAGTTCCCTTCCTTATATGTTTTTGTTTTCTTACTACCTTTGTTTCCCCGTCTGCACTCTAGAGCTCCATTTTGGAGAACAAAGAACGGACCCACTGCCTCCCTAACAGACATGTCATAGAAGGTGATTAATTAGGAGTGTTTCATTCAAAGTCAGAGTGCATCTGTCTGAGAGGCATGGAGCTAGCAGACTGCATACAGATAAAGCAGTTCTGTAAAATGGATGTGCATGCAAAGCTCAGGTTCTGAATGAGGACCAAAGCCCAGGAGTAAATGAGCAACCAAGACTTTCTGCCAGAGTTTATAGGCAGTAAATGCTAAGAAGAAGTAGAAGACTACCTATGTTACCTTTCCCACATCATACAATGATCTACATTCCAGTTGCCAGTTATGGAGGTTTTCCTGGGTGATCCAGACTCCTTTTAACTTTCTCAGCACTGTGTCATCATTATGTCATTGAAAGGGCCTTCCAACCATCATGGTTAGCTGGGTAATACTTCTCCTCTGTCTTGGACTTTTCCATGATTGGTTGGTATTTGTAGATATTATTTTTATAGAATGAGGTAGTCAACCCCATGCCCAACCTTACTTTTAGTCACCTCTAAGAGTGGCCGCAATAGCACAGTAAATAAGAGACTTGCTTTCAAATCTAGCTGGGACTCGCTGCAGCCGGTGTTCAAAACTGGACGGTTCCTGGGGTTCGTCCAGCCTCTAGGAAATGAGTACCAGAGTTAACACTCTGGGGTAAATGGAAGAATATCATTGTAGCTAAGGAGCATCGGTCGGACGCCGACACAGGCAGACAGTTTATTATCAGCTATCCGTACTGGTGGCAAAGCACTTATGGTTTGTAACCATGTGTAAAGGCGTTGGTTCACATCTCCCGACTTTACCTGGTAGGATGCAGTGGTACTATTCTTAGCTTCCTATGAGGGCCCCGCTAACACACAAGCTGACTTGTATAAATATTTGATTAAAATTAGTAGCATGTCAAAGACTTATTTCTACACCATGAAATGAATTGAGCATGCTGCACTAGCCGCATAGTTTATAGGTCAGTCAGCATGTGATCGGTGAGGATTAGAATGTAAACTGTCATGACTTTTAGAGTTCCACTAACGGAGCTACTATAATTGGAGTTAATTTTGTTAGCTATTTCAGTTGGTGCAGAGTACACTAGTTGGATATGTGGTTTATGCATTATGATCATGGTAATATTGGCTGCCGGCAGTTTGGCAGCAGACTGCTTTACATTGATTTTTACAATCGTGTCGAGCCCAGACTGTTCAGAAGCAATGGCAGACTACTCAGCATTAAATTGCCTAGTACAACTAAGCAGCCAAATAAATTGTAGTTAAGGTTCTGCAAAGTTATGTAAAATATACACAATTTACTAATAGTACACTGAGTTGATTTGGTCATTCAGTATAAATGAGTGCGTATTTTATCTGCAGCTAATAAAGTATTTCCATTTTATTGAGTTTTTGGGGATCTCAGTGTGTTAAATGTCTGAAGGATCTTCATTTGTGTGTGTGTGGGTCATGCGTCTGTAAATTCAGCTATTTATCTGTTTTGGTTTTATTGTTAAGTTAATTGGTTTGTAAGTTTACAGTATTGTTGAATGTCTGTTACAACATTAATGTTCAAGGTGGTTCCAAACCTGAATGGAGAGCTGTGTGGTCACTATCCTATGAAACTGATAATTACAGAGTTTGAAAGGGACACACATTGCATTGCTGAAAAGTAAGCTGGTTTACATTTAGTTTCACTTGTGTGGGAGAGCTAGTTTGTTTAATTGTTTTTTACTTGTCTAGTCATTTTGATTCTTCCATGAACATGCTTCATAAGATCGATGGATGGGTTCAAGGGCAGTGGTAGTAGTCCCTGAGGAAGTCTTGTCAGACATGAATCAGTTTCATTTTTGTGTCAGAAATGTCTGGAGTAAGAGGGAATGGACAAGTGGACTGGCTTGTTGGCAGGGCCAAAGTAGGCACAGGAAAAGCATTGAACCAGGCTGATCCTCTCAAGGAAACAGAACGAATAGATAATTCAGCAGAAGACGATGAATCAACAGTCTTGACAAGTTACAACTTCTTCATGTCAAAAGAGGTGTTGCCAGATATGATCACTATATAGGTAGCCAAAGAAGAATAGTAAATCAACACAGAAATGTTATTCCTGATTTTATTTTCTCCACATATTGCTTTCTCTTTAGTAGAAGTTTACTCTTCTCCTATTAGTAAGTCTTCTTATCTTGTGTTTTCCTAAATTTTGCAGACAATCCAGCGTGATTTTAGTTTTGTTTTATTGCAAGTGTGATAGCTTACGGAACTCTCAGTAATACCATTTAAAAATCAAATTAATTATTTTGATTTCTAATGTTATTTAAATTTTATGATGTCATTGAAGGTTGGAGAATCACTAAACAAAAAAATCATAGAATGAAAATTAAATGCATTTGAAAACAAATGCCTCAGAACATTTATGAATTCAAGAAATCAGCAAAATGTTATCAACATTTATAAGAGGAAAAGCTGGCACATTCTGAGTTGAAGTGGACAAAGAATCACAAAACAGTCATGAAATGAGAAACAAATGGACAGAAGAAGCAGGGAAGACAAAAAAGAAACCCTACAACAAACATTGATAAGAGATACCAGAGGCACCAAACTCAGTTTCATACATAATATCATGACGGTTACACAGGACAGAATTGTATGGAGGAACTAGTTGTTAGATTTATGTCACATATAAATGGCACAATATGATGATTATTTCATTCATCCTCTAATGCTTAGCTGACTGGCATAGACAGTCATGCCTCTCCACAATCTGCCATCTGCTACTGCATGTATCAGTTGATGTGTTGACAACCCTCCATCCATGACAAAAGACTATCAAGAATCTTCCAGTTTCCTTCTTCTCATAACATGACCAAAAGTGATGACTGTCTTTTTTTGATGTTTGTGATAAGTAGTCTTTGAGCCAGTTTCTCTTTTTGGCTGTCAAGGGAATTCCAAGGATTATTCAGTAAAAACCATGTCTCCAAGGCCTCAAGAAATTATTTGGCTGTTTATTAATTGACCAGGATTCACAGCCATATCATAAAATTGTCTCTTTAGGGCTTGCAAGGATTCTTTTCCTCACCTCCAATGATATGGATTTATTGCATAAAATGTTCTTCATTTGGTAAAATGCCATTTTGACCTGTCCTATAAATTAAACTTATGCTTTGGTCATTTCAGTGTTGAAAGTCGTTATGACCCTCTAATAGTCATGCAGAAAATGAAGAATGCCAGGTGTGCTCGATGCAGATCAAGATTTGTTGTTCCAGTAATTTTATACCAAGGAAAGGTTAGTCTGTTTTACATATATAGTTAAGGTCCCTTCTTAATGTAAAATTAATTTATTTTATTTATAATGTAGGCCATTTGTTATGTTTTTACTAACCCTTCTTGTTTACACAAGTAAAATTACACAGTTTTCATCCTAATCTCTCTCTCTCTCTCTCTCTCTCTCTCTCTCTCTCTCTCTCTCTCTCTCTCTCTCTCTCTCTCTCTCTCTCTCTGTGACATTCTTTTGTTAGTAGTATTTTACTAAAGACAGATAATTTGACTGGAATATATTCAGTACATTTGCCTAAGTTTTGCTTCACTAATACACAGTAAAGCCTGTTTGTTACAGGAGCCTCTAAAGTAAGCAAAAAATAGAAACACTGTAACCTGCACTACAGAAGAGGGAAACACACACAACCGGCATACCAGCGGCTACCTTATCTCATTAAACAAAAGTATAGCTGCAAAAGGTAGCAAGTTATAAACATATTTTAAAATGGCATGGTATTCCCTGTGTGGGTTTCAGGGCTGCCTTTGGGTGGAAAAGGGGGATAGACCTATGACCTTTAGCGAGCATGTCATAAAAAATGACTAATAAAGGTTTTTGGTGAAACTGGACGTGTTGGGCCAAAAGGTACGGATATCGCAGCATAGCTATAAGCCACACAGCATGCCAACCACCCCATTAAAGGTGAAAACAGAAGAAGCTTGGTTTGTGTTGCTTCAAAGCCTGTACTACATTGGGAGATGGAACACAGAAGAAGAAGAAGAAGAAGAAGCTTGGTTTAAAAGCTTATGCTTTTTTGGAAGATAGAAGGCAGAAAAAGTGGCATACAAAATAAACCTGCATGTAGAAAGATACACAAAGATGTGCTGAGAAAATTCTGTCCTGAATGGCACTTTTTTTTGTCTTTCATTAAAAGAGTGAAGGTAATTCAACAGTAAAAGAAGTTATAGAAACTGTTCATACAGGGTGGGTTGAAATAACATTTGTAAGTTAAAAAAAACAAAAGTATATACCTATAACTTATTTTGTTTAGCTGCCTTTGTTTTTGTCTTTTCCTTATTTTATCTTGTTGTCATCCTACTGTTAGCTTGCTGTTCCAATTCATGCTTAAAAGGGATTATGTCACCATAAAGTCACTTAATTTCATCATTACTATTCTTTCTTTATGATATATGGTTGTGTGTGTTTTATATATATGTATATATATATATATATATATATATATATATATATTTTTTTTTTACATATATATATATATATATATATATATATATATATATATATATATATATATAAGTATGCAGGTGTGGTTTGTAGGTATGCAAGTGTGTATGTATGTATGGGTGTGAGTGGATTTGTGTGGGTGTAGTAAGGTATGTGAATGTAAGTATGTGTGTATGATTGTATTATGTGTATGTTTGAGTGTGAGTATGTGTGTTTGTATGTGGATGTATAAGTGCATGTATGTGAACAAGTATGTGTTTGTTTGGGTTTGTCTGTATATGTTTGCACATATGTGTATGCATGTGAAAGTATGAGTGGGCATAAATGTGTGTGTGAGTGTATGTCTGCATATGTATATGAACTAGTAGCATATGAGTATGAACATGGATACATGAGTTTGTATATTTACCTTTGGAGAAAATGAACTAGAGAATGTTAAAACACTGACTCTTTTAGAAGAATCAGCTCATAAAATGGGACTAGTTATCAATTAATCAAGATAAGACCGAATAAATGATAATAAATAGACAGGGAAAGGATATAAACTCTGGCCATATACAAGTCAGTAATATGAAAATCAAACGAATGGAAACATATAAGTACTTTAGTGCACACTTAAACTGCTCTAACATGCTAAGAGAAGAAATACAATCTAGAATACAATCTGGAAATAAAGTATACTCTACCCTTCATCATCTGCTAAAGTTGACGTGTCTGTCTCACAACACCAAGATCAAAATATATGAAACGTTGATAAGACTGTTTTATATGGCTCTGAAACTTGGAGCACAGCTAAAAGAGATAAAGCCTTATTACAGGTTTTCGAAAACAGAGTCTTACAACGAATCTTTGGACCCATCAAAGATGCAAACAGCGGGGAATGGAGAGTGAGAAGCATTAACAAAATTCATAATCTGTTTAAATCACTATTGATCACTGGCATCATGAGAGCTAATTGACTGAAATGGTTTGAGGCATATTGAAAGAATGTCAGATGACAGAGAAGTAAAAACGGTATACACAAGGGAGATAAATGGTCATAGACCACGAGGCAGATCAAAAAGATAATGGAAAGATAATGTCCAGAGAGACCTGCAAACACTCGGTGTCAGCAACTGGAAAGAGAAGACCAACCAGAGAGATGAAAGGAAGTGGGTGATATCTGCACAATGAACTTCAAGGGCTCGGAATGCTGAATAAGAAGAAGAAGTATGTGTATCAACCTATAATATTAGTGCGTGTATGTATGAATGTATGAGTGTTTCTGTATGTTTGAATGCGTGTACATATGTATGTTTTTGAATGTATGTGTATGAATAAATGTGTATGCAGGAATGTGTATGAATGAACATGCATGTGCATATATATGCTTTTGTTTTTAGTTGCTCTTAATATTATGTATACTGCTGTATTAACATATTTCTAGATGGAATTCAGTTGTAGTGTGAGTGGGAAATACTTGAAATTGATAGATGTAAGGTGGGCCTAGGTGCCCAGTTTGTGACCCTTTGAAAATAAAGTGTACAATTGTGTGCATAATTATTTCTGCATTCTTTCGGTTTCATTCCTATATCCTTTCTCTCAGTCTCTTTCACTTCCTATGTTATTCTTATCATCAACATGGTAATGCTTAGCACACATGTATACATAAGTAAACCTGTGTGTGTACACAAGTATGCAACTTTTCCCCTTGACTGTTTGTTTTCTGCTTATCCCATAGCTTTCTATTTAATTTTATCTGATTTATTGAATTTTTGAAGAAAAAAACCAAATGCTTTTCACTTCTTTCAGCATATCTGTCGATCAGCAACTCTGTCAGGAGCTGCTGAAATGTTTGGAAGATCTACAACTGACTACCTGCTGTCAAGTAGGTTGTTTCTGTTTTTTTTTCTTTTTTTTTCATTCATCTTCTTTACATTGTCACTGCCAGTTGTTTTCAGTTGAGGAGACTACATGCTTCTAGGAAAGCTCTTGTGCCAGCGTGTCCTCCACTGATCCATACAGCTTGGTTTTTCGTCAGAATGCTAACTGGCCAGACCCACAATCTTTCTACTGCATGTAGAGAGCATGTTTACAGCTAGTGTTCACTATTCTAGGCTGCCTGTCCAAATGTGGAAAGTTCTCAGTCTTCAGTCTTTGAGATCTGTTGTGTCCAGTTCACGGTCTAAAATATAGTGGTGTATTTCTTTTGTTTGAATTTCTTGAGTCTTTGGAATTGTGTTTTAGTTAGGACGTGGTCCAGTTGTGCTAATGGCTGCCTTGACCAATATCATCTGTTATACTTTTATAACACTGGTGTTGGACAAGGCAGACATTCTGAAGCCCTGTGTTGAATACATACCGCTGGAAGATACAGTGTTAAATTATATGTATGTGGCTTAGGTGTTGCGAACATGCTTCGTGATGCCAGGGTGCCAGGTTCAATCCCTGCTGCGGACAGTTTGTCTTGCATTGGTTTTGACACTGGTACTGAGACCTGACCGTTCACTAGCAGTGACAAACTACTTAACGTAAATTGTGCCTAGAAAAACCACAACAGCAAAAATAAATGTTGGGGTTGGTTCTGCAACGTCCTGTAAAGAATACGCAATAAGCTATACTTAAAGGTAGCATGAATTAATTGTGGACTAGAAGGAAGAACGTATAAGTGAAAGACATTTGCTACATGCGACGGAGCATCTATGGATATACTCTGTACATGCCATGATGTTGATTATTAAACCAGTAATAAGTAATCAAACTTTGATTTCAATCCAAAACAGTCACTACCAAGAAGCCAACCAGGTGAGCTCCAGACACTCAGATATTGTAACTTCTGCTCTTCCCTTTCCTGACTGTTATTGTGGTAGCTGGGAAAGAGTTAATAATGCTCGCATGTGGCCCTATTTGGGTTAAACAAAGAAGAGGCCCACTGCCCCCTTAACCAGAATGCCATACAAGTTGACTGATTTATGGTATTTACTTTAAAATCTGAGTGCATCTGTCTGATAGGTGAGGGCCCAACAGTCTGCATAAATAAGTAAGATCTGTTAAATGGATGTGCATGCAAAACTTAAGTTCTGGAACATGACTTAAAGTTCAGCAGTAGATGAACAATCAGAAGATTCTCTAGGAGATTACAGCCACAGAATGCAGAGACGTTAATAATGCGATTGTAAAATGAATTTTTATGTTCTTAATTGTGCTGTATTTTCTTTTTTTTCAGATCAAAATGTCGGCATGCAAGATGTAGGGTAAGGTTTAAATTCAAGAAAACTGTATCAATTGAAGCTTATGTAGATGTGTAAATATGACATATGTTTCTTTCCTTGTGGAAAAGTTGGTTGGAATTTTGTTAACAATGACGTCACCACACTTGAGGTTTTCCCACAAGTGCCCCATCTTACTTCAAAAACAGTGGCTCCCTCTAATACAGCACTTTCATTTTTGTCCCAAGATATGCTGGTGGGAAAGGCAATGAGAGAGCAGACGCTTTGGGTCTTAGTGCAACTGTCAGGAATGGGCCCTTTGTGAACAGGAGAGACATCATCAATGCCATATGAGAGACTAAATGCTGTTTGGTTTGTGATTTTTCACTGAATAGATAGCATACCCTGCATACCAGTAGGAGCAGAGTTACAGGAAAACAATGCAGTAGCCACCTACCTTTACCTCAACCATAACAAATGGGAGTTTTTAGCCTAAAAACACTGGGAGACATACTCAGGAGATCGGAGCACTTGTAGTCATGTCTGATGTGCGATGACTGTGATCTCAAAAATGAACATTGAGCAGGAAACTTTGAAAGTGTACTTGAGTATGGACAGTTATAGCTTCAGTAGCCACTTTGTTTTACATGTATCTACTATTCTGCCATGATTCTTCCTGCTTGTGCATAGCTGTGTATTTATTAGTTTTAGATGCTTTTTAACAAGCTGTCTTCCAGACTCCTCTTGTCTACTAACTGTCACAGACACTGGAAGTAATTAGAGACTAACCAAAATATGATAGAATCAAATAAGGCAGTTTTTCAAGAAATCGATTTTCTTCTTCTTCCTCTACTTCTCTTCTTCATCCTCCTCCTCCTCCTTTTTTTTCTTTTTTTTTCTTATGTTTCTTCTTCTGCTGCCGTGGACCACCAGGTAGTAGTGCATCTCTAACATGCTCTGTTTCTTGTCTTTATTTTACACTCTCTGAGACTGCTGTTCATCCATCTCTTGATGCTATCCTCTCACTTGTATCATTGTCTATCATCTTAAACTTGATCCGAGGACCTCCAGATTAGAAACAAACACTGGCCTTCTAGATCTACACTTTTACAGTTATTTTTCACCAGGTTCCACTTGAATTATCTGTCAGTTTGTCACAATGAAAACATGGCTTTTTTATTACTCTGAAAATGTTGATTCTGTTTGTAGAGCATCAGACATGTTTGACAAATTTCGTGGTCACGACATCCAGCTGCTGAAGTATTTTGATGTCGGGTACATTTGTGATTTGATGGTGGAGAAGAAGAAGACCAAGTTTGGAATGCCGTAAGTATAAATGAAAACCTGAGAGATGTTTCTCTGTTTGCTTGTGGTCCTTATTTCTCATTGAGAAAAGTGACTACAGTACTGATGTTGAGTTGAGTTGATTCAAGATTGGAAATCCTATACTAATGGGGCCCGCAGCATTCTGATTAAACGTCCAAATCGCCTCTGCTCTGAGCCTCGAGCATCGGCCAGAACCCCTCGTCAATCCCCGCTGCATCAATCTCACCAGGCTGTGGTGATCATCTGCTCCTCCGAACTGTACAGGCTTTTCCACAAGGCCCCAACTATGTCAGCCTTGTCTTGCATCAGTATTCCACCAAGATGTGCAGAGCCAGCCAGTCTGTCCATCTGTTCATTTCCCAACACACAGTTTCCCAGAGAAAAATCCAGACAATGCTCCTCACTTGTGTCCTCCGCAATGAAGCATGCCGCTATGCACGACTGGCGTAGTTGGTTAATCCTGACTTTGCTGTGACCGGTGGAACTCCTTGTGGTTTGGGTACACTACCCTGGGGTAGGCAGAAAAGCAAAATTCCTCCCAGATTCACGGTACCTATTATAGAATCAAGGCTGAAGGGTTGTGATATCCATAACAACGAGCCAAAGGGTTTACAACTCATGATTTCTGGATATTTAAAAAAAAAGAATTAAAAAATAACATGAAGCTTGTCTGTCCTGACTATCCTCAGCATGCTTTCTGAGTCAGTTACAATCATGATGTGTGTGTGTGCTGTGTTCTTTAACAAGCGGAAAGCTGCAGTGACCGCCTCCACTTCCATTCTTAAGCTGGATGTTGTGGTATCATACGCTAGGCTCTCCTGCGCCAAACGTCAAACATTAACTTTTGCTAAGAAACCCCAAGCACTTCTTTTGCCTCTTGACACTAAACCTTCTGTTTAATAATCACATCCTCTGAGCGAGCATTATCTTAAATTGATTGCTGAATTTCCACCTCTGTGGCACCTACTGGCCAGTCTCTGCATTCCCGGCTCGATGTGATTATGACTCTACACAAGTCTGACTGTTTAGCTGGCACCTTGACCCACTCCTTCACTCGCCTAATGTTCTTCAGGATGCAGACCTGTCTGAATGCGTCTTCTGCCTGAGCCATCCATGACTTTCCCCTTATCAGCCGCTGACCTTTTACTGCGCCCAGAGCTTAGTGCAAAGGGTGATCTGTGTCTGCATTACTGATCAGAGAAGCAAGATGTAGACTTTTTTATATATATATATATATATATATATATTTTTTTTTGAAAACAGCCTCTAAAAAACAATACTAAGTGTGTTACTTAACAGCCTCCCAAAAACAATAGTGCACTGCTCAGTAGAGGGGGGGACCAAAAGAAGACCAGGATACAGTACTTGACCATCTAAACAAACATAGGCATGCAGCCGTACAATCCACTGCATCTAAGCTTCAAAAAGAAGTAATGGACTAGAGAATTGGCAATATCGATGGAAACAGCAAGGAATAGGACAGAGATTAATACCTGGATGGCTTGGCCGTGATGGAATGAGTCAAGAGCACAGATCCATAATTCTTGTCATCTTATGGGATAGCAAAACATGATTGTATATGCTTCTTAGCAGGTCTGGTCATATAATGAGGATGAGAATATGTGAAGACCCGACTTTTATTTTACTTGCCCAACAGTTGTATCCAGCAAAGATACTTTAACTTTTTTTTAAATTTCATTGTATGTTTCCATATCCTTATGCTGCCAAAATCGTTATTTTTCTGCTAAGCAATAGTTAACAGCATGTGCCACTGAGTTGAAGTAAACATTTTGAGATCATGAATTTTTCCCATGGCATCTTATGGGTGTGAGTCATGGACTCTTACTCAATCAATGAAGAAAAATCAGAGCTGAAATGCTACAGAAAATTCTTAGAATACCATGCACCAAGAAGAAAAGGCCCGACATCCTACATGATCAGAGCATTTAGGAGACTTGGCTCATAAACAGCATCATGTCCCGAAAATGGAGGTATTTTGGCCATGTTAAACATCATGGTGGCCTGGAAAGAATGTTGATAGAGGGTACACTTTCTGGAAAAGGAGGCAGAGGTAGACCTCTATGAAAGTGGATACAAGACATGGAAGATGCATAGGCTATGAAAGCATATAGGGCTGGAGAATTGGCTAGAGAAAGAGAGACTTTCAGGCGTGCCGTGACGAGGGGGATGTTCTGTCAATGACTTTTCCATTGATAATGAAGCAGTAGTTAATTTGCCAAATGTGTTGTCCCAGCAAAACTGTAATCAGTGCTTAATGTGATCTTTTCTGTGTAGTTTACAAAACTGTCGGTTCATTATGCACCTCTCATTATTTTCCAGGATTTCATCATCAGAAAAGGTGGATAAAGAAAACCGATATTCTGAATTTTCTATACTGTGCATGCCATATCCAGGTATGAACTCTTTTATTCTGTGGGTGTTTTTTTTTGTTTGTCTGTATTTGCTGTGTTTGTCCTCTTTAGACCATTAGCATTTTACCCTAACATTTTATAACGAACTATTTTTTGTTTGTTTTGTTGGCTAGGTCTTTGTTTCTGAGTGTCTGTAAATTATCTACATTTAATTCTGTTTTCGCTTTACGACTGCTGGCTTCGTGGATTTTTATCATGGTATGGGGCATTGCAGGTCGGCCCAGTCTAAAATGGGTACCAGGATGGCTGTCCTGGGGAAGTAAAAATGGCCAGCGTAATGCTGACCACATTATCCACCTAGTGCCGATTGGTCTGTAAAAATATGGATGCTCTTCCCATATGCCCGATGCGCCTAAAAGGCGTAAAAAGGGATCATTTTTTTTAAAAACTATTTTGTAATACAGAAGTATGTTTAGAAAAAAGTATTCTTAAATATAATATTTTGTGTGTGCAGGGTCTTTGTTTGTGAGTATCTGTAAATTATCTATATTTAATTCACTTTACATAGAGCCAATATTTAATACAGAAGTACGTTAAAAAGTGTGTTCTAAAATTTAATCATGTTTTTCTTTGTTCTTCCTTGAAATGCGAAGGATGTGAATTCTTTAAAGACTGGAAGGACAATGCATATATGGCAGAAACCACCATGTATGACTGGGGACAGGTGAGATATTGTGTGGTTTCTTCATTCAAAGTTTGTAATAAACTATTTGTGGCACTTATATACCCCAGTATCTTGTTTGAGGATGAAGGCGGAGGCAGTCACTGCAGCTTTTCACTGCCTTGAGAGCTAGCTGCATACACACACACCCTGACTGTAACAGACACACAAAACATGCTGAGAGCAGGGGAGACAGGATTGCTGAATGCAAAGTGGCAAGCATGGCTCCAGACGTACCCGGTTGTTAGTGTCCTTTGGATATTTTCTCTGGGTGTGCACATGTGTTGGGAAATGAACAGGCAGTTAGATTGGCTGATTCTGCACCCCTTGGTGGTAAAGTGATGCATGACAGGCTAGATGTGGTGATGGTCTTTTGGGAACCAGTGAACAGTGCGGAAGTGCAAATAGATGTTTATGATTCAGAAAAGAGTAGTGAAGTTCTGATAGGATTAGACTCTTTTTTTTTCAGGACTGCTTTGTGATTGTCAGCATTTGCAATATGATCATCATTAAGTACATCACTGATTGCCATAGATAGTCATGCTTTTCTGCATTTTACTGTCTCCGACAGCAAATCCGTTTGAGTGCTTATGATATAGTTTCAAGCCTTGATAAAAAAAAAACGTCAAGAATCTTCTCTCCTCCTCTTTTTCTTGGTATTCATAATATGCAAATTATTACATGAACAAAACATGCTTTGTTGATAAAAATACAACTGCTGTGTGAGAGGTATGTGTTTGGAAGGGCCGAATGTAAGACGGGCCTCGAGTCCCAATTTATGACCCTTTGAAAATAAAGTTCATTCATTTGTTCCTCTATCACTCTTTTCATAAATCTGTTCAGTCGCAACATTTTCTGGGTTTTTTTCTCTCATAACTTTGTTTATATTTTCACTACTTACGGGGGCTTCCCCAGAAATGTACACACGATTGATGTATATTTTTCTGTGTCGTGCATCTGGATGAGTGCATAAATATATGTGCAGAAAGCATCTTATAAAAACACTTCAAATGTTTTCTTCTTTTGTATATAATTCAGTTTAACACTTTTAAAAAATTCCATTTATGTTTCTCCTAAGTGTGACCACTTTCATTTTGTTTTGCAGGCTCTTAATGATTCATCTTTAGATCTTCCACAATCACCTTTAGTTGAGGACCTGAATATAAACTGGTCTAAATACACAGTAAGTTGTGCATGCAGGGCACAGTGCAGCATGCACCAATGCTATTCATATTGAAGTAGCTTAGCTCAAAAATAAAAGTATTTTCTGTTCAATATTTAATGAGAGTTTAAAACCTATGGTTATGTCTGATTTAACATTGAGAGATAATTTAGTCCCTATGATCGTATCTGATTTATCATTGAGAGATACTTTAGTACCTATGATCGTATCTGATTTATCATTGAGAGATAATTTAGCACCTATGATTGTATCTGATTTACCATTCAGAGATAATTTAGTACCTATGATCGTATCTGATTTATCATTGAGAGATAATTTAGCACCTATGATTGTATCTGATTTATCATTGAGAGATAATTTAGTACCTATGATCGTATCTAATTTATCATTGAGAGATAATTTAGTACCTAATATCGTATCTAATTTATCATTGAGAGATAATTTAGTATCTATGATCGTATCATATCTTTCATTAAAAGATAATTTAGTACCTATGATTGCGTCCAGTTATCACTGAGAGATAGTTAAGTATCTATGATCATTTCCAATTTATCACTGAGAGATAATTTAGTACTTATGATAATGTCTGATTTATCAGATAATTTAGTACCTGTGATCATGTCTGATTTATCATTGAGAGATAGTTTAGTACCTATACGCATATCTAATTTATTACTAAGAGAAAGTTTGATACCTATAAATGCATATAATTTACTGTTGAGAGAGAATTTAGTCCCGATGATCATGTCTGATTGCTTTCATTGAAATTTTACAGGAGTGGAGTCTAGTAGAATTGACACAGAATTACTTCAGGTTGTTGTTACAGTACATCAGAAAAGGTATTTTCTTGACTTTTCTAAAGTTAGTTGCATTTCTGTCACAGAGAGTTTTTTTTTTGTTTTTTTAAGGCAGTTTTACATTCAGTTGCCTTCCCTTTCCTCACTGCCACGGAACAGTCTATGCTCATCATCATCAAGTATCTTGCCAACTGGCATGGGCAATTATGCCTCTCTATAATCTGTGATCTTAAACAGCATGTATCTTTCCATGTGTTGACCCTCTTCATGCCATGACAGAAGGCTCATAATAGTCTTCCATTGTCTTTCTGTCTCTTTAAAAAAAAATTCTTATTGTTTTCAGGCTATTGTATGAGAGCCACACCAGGGACGAGATTGGGTCCTCACCATCTAATATTCCTAAAGATAGCAGTAGTACACTCTAGCCAGCCTGCATGGTAGAGATGGCACCATATTTTTTAATAATAAAGATTATTCCCTGTATGTGTTCCTGGGGCCCTGTTGTGGTAAAAATGAAAATAGACCCAAAGCCTTCAAAAAAAAAAGCATGTCGTAAGAGTCAGCTAATTGGAGTTTCCTTTAGAGTAGGAATACATCTGCCAAAGAGGCAAGGAACCAACAGTCTACATACAAATAAGTCAGATCTGTAAAACAGATATGAATGCTCTCTGGGCAGGGACACGTCTTAAGTCCAGAGGTAGATGAACAACCAGAACTTTCCGTCGGAGTTTACAGCCGGTGAACGTGAAGAAGAATAAAGATTATACCTACATATTTCTCTCCCACCAACATCACATTTCATTTAACTGTTCTGTCTAGACACTGCTGTCTATCATGATATTATTTCTCAGTTTATATTAACACTTTATCTAAAAAAAAAAATGCTGTCCTGTTTATCTTCCTGTGTTTATCATTTGCGCTTGGTGTCAAGGAGCAGAGGTCAAGTGAAAGTAGGTATCTGGGTCAGCCAGTATTTTTATCTCTAGGCATGTTAGCTGTGAATTCTTGACACCTCCCGCACCCCTTCTCCACACAGACACGCACACACAACTTATTGCTGAGTGATTTGTATGAATGTAAATTTGTTTGTTGTCATCGTTCTCTCTTCTTTTTTTTAATAGCCTATGCCAGGTGGCTTTGGAAATCATGTATATACACAATCTTTTGTGCATTAACTACAGTTACACCTCCACCAAACTAACAACTACATATGGTGATTGCTAGATTGCTTAATAAAAATACAGAGCTAATACCATGTCCTTCAGTTTGCTTTAATATTTGCTTGCTCATGTTTGTCTACTAGGAACAAAAGGTCTGCTGATTCACTGTATATCTGGCTGGGACAGGACCCCGTTGTTCATCTCTCTGCTGCGGCTGTCCCTGTGGGCAGATGGAGCCATCCATCGCTCGTTGTCAGAGAAAGAAATACTTTACTTAACTCTAGGATATGACTGGTATCTTTTTGGGTACGTCATAATTACTTTTTTTTTTTTAAATCTTTTTCCAAGTTCAGTTTTGTTTGTTATTTTATCTGGGACATTTTTTTTAGTTTGATTTTAATAAGATTTTTTCTTCTTAAACCCTATCTTTGTTCTGGTGAACTAATATTTGTGACTTTCAATTTTTATAATAATTCATTGTCTTTGTATATATATATATATATATAGTTAAAAGTCATCCCAATGTGGGATGCAATTTTTTTGTTACTTGAAGCGCCACCCTGGCTTCTGCCCGGGGGCCCTGAATATAGCCGGGCCATAGATATGGCCATAGCAGCTGAAAGGGGTTTCTGGGACCTCTTCACGAGTGATCCTAATCTGCATTGTGGCACTTTTTGTCACCGGGTGTTTATCGCTTGTGTGATGTCCTGGTGGGGTACAACTACCTACCTACATCTTTGCATATTTTGTTTCAAATGTGTGTTGGAAGTCTGAAGTCTGTGTTATCCTGATCCTTGGGTATAAAATCAGATGTCTAGTATTTTCAGGCAGGGGCATAAAGCTTGGATGGTCTGTAGGATGTCCAGAAATTCACTGATCGCTGATTAAATATTAGTGATATTATAATATTTTTTTTAGTAGGCTTTGAAGTTTATCCAAACATTAATGCTGTATATTGAAATCACATGATGAAATACATAAATTATCATGACGTGGCACACATTTATTAAAAAACCTGTTTTTACAGTGACATTAAGGACACTAAATGTTGGAAAACATAAGTTCCTTCTGCTGTTGAAAATCCAAATGAGCATTAAAAAAAAAATTTACTGCTGGCAACATTTGAAATTATATAAATTATTTACCCAAAAAAAAAAAAATTATTCATAGCCTGTGTTGTTCTTTATATACACACAGTGGTTTCTTGCTATTATTATTAAATTGATATTCTCGTACTAAGATCCTCTTTGTGTGATAAATTTGACTAGATTGGACCACTTATGGAGATATAATTGCAGTGTCAGGATGTGATTCTTTCAGAGCAACAGTATAGTGCTAATGCAGAAACTGGTCATTCATATCTTTATGCCATTACCTAACATAGAGTAAAGATTCTTTGAGTATCATGGACCAAGCAGAGGACAATTAATGAAGTCTTTTCCCGTCTGGCTTTTATAGCCCCATTTTGGTGGAACAGAGTATACACCCCCAACATCCTTATTTGTGAAAGGTGACTAGTTAGGGGTTTTCTTATATTAATAGGATAAGCCAAAAAGTGCAGATATTGCATCCTAGTTGTAAATAGTAACACAATGTTTCAGTCACTCTTTTAAGGGAAAAAACAGAAGAAGAAGAAGCCTGTTTTGAGATCTGAATATCAAGTGGATCAGGCTCATAGAGGGTATAATTTTGTGTAATCAGAAATACTTCAGTCATAATAAATGCTGTAATGGTTTGGAGAGAAAGGTAATGGAGGGTATGGTTCTTGGAAGAAGAGGCAGAGGCCAACCAGCATGATGATGGACACAGAATACATCCTGATAAAGATTCACCAGGCGGGAGGTTGGTTGGGAACCAGTGGCTTCTCAGCATGCCATAATGATGTTCTGCAAAAGACCTGCTACATGATGATGATGATGATAATGATGAGTATACGGTATGTCAGAGCCAAACACTGCATACTTCTACAGTAGCATGTTTCATTAATGATCTTCATCTTCTCTTGTCTTCTTTTTTCTGCCTTTCTAGCCCCCAATGGAGCATAGGCCCTCAGCCAACTCACCCCAAGCTGTTCTATCTTTTGCTATTGCATGCAGCTCTCCCCATGTCCTCCCCATCTTTCTAATCTTTCTCCAGCTCCCTTCTCCGTGTGTTTTTTGGTCTTCCTTTATTCCTTTGCCCTTATGGATTCCAGTGCAAAGACATTCTAGTTATATTGTTTTCCGGTTTTCTCGATGTGTGTCCTATCCAATGCCAGCGTCTTTTCTTTACCTTTTGGTCCACTAGAGCTTGCTTAGTTCTCTCCCAAAGCTCTACATTAGTAATTCTATCATACCATTTAATTCCCTTTATTCTGCGCAGGCACCAGTTAATGAATGCCTGTAGTTTATTAGTAATTGCCTTAGTTGTTCTCATGTTTCCGCTCAGTACAAAAGTACTGATTTTACATAAGAATTAAAAATTTTTAAGTTTAGTATTTCTTTTAATTTCTTTTGACCTCCACAAATTCCCTAATGCTATGAAAGGTTCTCTTGCTTTTTGTATGCTTATTTTAATATCTCTATCAGTTCCCCCATCTTTATCTACATTACTGCCCAAACAGGTGTACGGCTCTTCTCTTGTAATAACTTAATATTCATCCTATCTCACATTTTTCTGCTGTTTCAGACATGACCTTCCTGACAGACTTAGTAATGAACAAGAGGTAAGGTGTGATCAAATACCTGTGCTTAACTGTTATTTAAGTAATGATAGTCAGCTTACAAATGATAGAATTGCTCTTAGTATAATAAATTACCTGCTAGCTCAGGAGGAACATTGAGGGTGTTCAGATGTTCATCACTGGCAAAGATTATTAAAGGACGAAGATGGAGATGACTTGGATGCTTTTTGCAGAATGCCTTGTGATACTTTAGCAAGGACAACTCTCCTGTGGATGGCAGATGGGAAAAGGAAATGTGGAGGAACTGTGTAAGATTGCAGAAGGACATTTAGTATAAACTCATGCATGGAAAAGCAGCAGGCCAGCAGCAATTCCTGTGTGAATGCCTTATGTGTCAACAGTGACATAAAGATAGGCTATAGATAAAATAGGTCTGTAGTCATAGGTTTGTTTCCACTGAAGTGTATTTTGGTTTTAATGTAACCTGGGCTTCCAGGTTGGTCCCGCCTATAAAACTGGGAATTATCCTAGTAAAAAAAAAAAGGCGATGTTGGCCTCATCATTTGTGAAGTACCAAATGGTATATAAAAATAAAAGATACTAGCACCATATGCCTGGTGTACCTTAGGTAGGGGGAGTCGCCATGGCGTTGGCGGCTAGATGCCTGCCAGCAGATCGGAAGGTCATAGGTTTGGGTCCTGGCGGAGCCCAGACTTTTTTCAAAAATGACCCAGCCTTGAGTGGGTTCCAGGTGCAGTCCTTGGAAGTAAAGGTGGCCGGCGTGATGCTGACTACATCATCAACCTAGTGCTGATTGCTCTATAAAATATAGGTCTAGCCCTATATACCCAATATGCCTAAAGGTGTGGAAAAGGGGCGTTTACTTTTTACCTTAGGTAGGGACTTTTTTTTTTTTTTTTAATTTTTTTTTTTTTTGGTTTCCATTCAGTGAAATGTGATTTTAAAAAAAATTAATTGGGTGATTTTCAACCTGTGGGAAAAGGGGGGGGGGGGGGGGGAAGACTCCCTCACCAGGGAAAATGCAAAGAAGTTTCAAGGAGGGTGCATTTTTACTTGTAATAATCTGCTATACAATTTTTTCTTCAGTTTAATTATAAATAAAATATTATTTTTAAACTATAATAAACAAACACTTTGATTTGTGAGGATGTTTTTCTCCAAGTTCTTGTTAATAGTTCTTGGGATGTTTCTTTTTGTTCTGCTCTATTTAATCACTTTGTTCTAGGGGAGGGGATCCCATATCTTCAAGGGGGCACAGCCTGAAAAGGTTTGAAAATCTCTGGTTTAGAAGGAGGCATGTAGGTACTAGCAACACTGGGCGACCGGAAGCAGTGAAAGCTGAAGCTGTTAGATGTAAAGGTTTAGACTTGTTGTCTATCAATCAATAAAGGTGATCCCTGTGTGGGTTTCAGGGCTTTATTAGAATAGGCCCACTGCCTACCCAAAAGCATGTTGTATGAGTTGACTGATTGGGAGCTTTCTTCGAAGTCGAAGTGCATCTGCCTGAGAGGCAAGAAACCAGCAGTCTGCATACAAATGAGCCAATCTGTAAAACAGATGCACACACAACACTCAGGTTCTGGAACAGGACTGCATTCAGAACTGGATGGACAACCAGAACTTTCTGCCAAAGTTTACAGCTGGTGAACGCGAAGTGGACGAAGAATAGAGGTGACTTGAGCACTGCTTCGGAGGACTGAGCATGCGAAGGAAAACCCAGTGTGAAGTGGAAGTGACATCGATTATGATAACATAGAGTAACTTGTTATCTGTGTGTTCTTCGATAAAACAGTTCTTATTGTATGTTCTTTGGTAAAACTGTTCTTAGAGGAAATGACTAATGTTTTCATGGCAACTGTTATGTTGTAATAGTTGAATTTTTAAAGAGTAAAATTGATGTCGACATTTGTGTCATCAATATTTTCAGTTCCTGTGCTACCAGTGCCACACGTAGTCACTCACAAGAAACCAGAAATGAAAAATTAATAACCACGGAAGTGAGAATTATGTTTCTAAGCAAGGCTGCAGGAGTGACCATCAGTTCCTTTGCAGACCGTCGCTCTCATCACGGTCTGCCTGAACGAAACTTGGTCTCTTGTCAGCTCTCCCGCCTCATGATAAGTTTCTTGGGATAGTAATGTGGTAGTTTCCTCTTGCTTTCTACATCCACATGGCTTTAGACTACGTCCTCAGCTTCAGCAACCTTTTCGATTGCTAGGGCAAGTGAGTTCCCTGCTCTGTGATGCTCCTGCTAACAGCTGAGAGGCACCCCAAAGGTGTCCACTTATCCTGGCGGATACTCGGTCCCCATAGCTGCGCTGGCCACACCACAGTGTGTTTACCATCCTCTACCATGTGGCGGTGCAGTTGGGGTTTTCCCTTTACTGAGTCTTGAGACCAGAATGGCATTTCCCAAAACTCCCCATTACTTTCAGGAGACTGCAGGAGTGGCCGAAGGAGAGAAAATATATGTTTGGCCATTCTAAGATTAAGTGGACACACAAAAAATTAGTCACAGAATAGGCACTAAAATTGAAAACTCAATTAAAGAAGCAAGGCATCCAAGAGAGATTCTGCAGTGAATGTTATAAGAGATCTCAGCAGTGCTTGACTAGATTTCCTGTACTATATCAAAAGAAAAACACAAGATAAAATGGAGTAAAGGTATTGACTGCAAGTGCTATGTGGCGTATAAAGACAGCAGCGGGATAATGGATAAATTGTTTGAATGTATAATATTTTAAAAATATAATGAGTTTAGCCCATTCTCATAAAGAAACCCTACCCAAAAAAACCAGTTGATATATTTTACTGACTCTTATAATTTCTATTTAGGTATTATATTTTTGCTTTAAAGTATTGAAAGACATTTCTTCTGATGAGTTTTCTGTCCTGCCAAGGTAGGTCCTTGTTATTTACTATGATTGTGTGATGTTAGTTTCCTACGTTAGAAGTAAAAAATGTGACGAAGCTATTGCTTTTAAAAGTTATTTACATTTTCTATTCAGAGCCTTGCAAACCACCTCGTATCTGTTGGCTGGTGTGTAATTTTACTCAGCAATCTTTCTTTGTCAACTGAGGTGAGATAAAAGAAACCTCAAGAACTATATAAATTCTATCCTAATAAACAGAAATGAATCATGGACAGTTGGTCAGTTAGTAAAAAAAATTATTTCGAAGCTGCAGAGATGGGGTTTTATAGACTAATTATGAGAACACACTGGACAGATAAAAAGAGCAATGATGATGCCTTGAAAGAAATTGGCTCACTCAGAGAACTGATTGCCTACATGAGGGGACAGTCTAAGTTCATGACATGATAAATTCAAGCTATGACTGAGTACATTGTCATATCATGTTCATTATGATGGTTGGAAAATTGGAGAGAAAAAGAGGCAGAGGAAAGAAGAGAGAGAAGATGCTGGACTGTTAAACATAATAGCATTGAAGAGCATCTGTGAAATAACTGAATGAAAGTACATGACACAGAACTTGTGGATAGACACGACTACCAATGTCACATGGCATCAGGAGAAGAACTTTCTGTTGATTTCTTAATGGTGCGGCACTAATTGCGTAGAACATTGTTTTTAAAGCAGACTACCACCAAATGACATGCAGCTGGCTTTAAAAGTGACAAAGTTCACTTCATTGTAGAGGGATTTGTGCTGCGTAGCTTGGTCTCTCTGCACCGAGCAGCCTTTCAGATGTGTCATACAGCGCATGCTGAGTTATGCATCGGGTTATCTTCATAGCACTCTGGACATATTCATAGTTGCTCAGACCCCCCCACCTTCAAAATATACTTAAACATCCTGCTGTTTCCTACCTACACCAGCATTATAGCCTGCCTCTGTTCTATTCACCTGTTTGGTTGCCATAGGGTGCTGATAAAACCCTGAGGAAATACTTTGCACGAACTCCGTAGCACAGGCCCAAAAAACTATTCTCCTTTGAATCTTACATTAAAACACACAAATCTTTAAAAAAAAAAAAGCAACAAAGAGCACCCTTCATCCTAATGGACGAAAAAGTACCTGAATATCTTGTTTGTTTACAGCACAAGCTTCCAAGCTGCTGTAGCAACTCACATAGATCTCCTGCTGAAAGAGAGACCAGTGCTTAACCCACAATCTTCAAAGCATGAGGCAAATGTCTTCACCACTTCACCATGAAAGCTCCTTGTTTATATTAAGTAAAGGACCCTTTTGATGCCAGCGACTCATCATGTTTATGATGCTAGGCTCAAAATTTCATGGACCAGTTGGCACTCACTTAGAGATGTTATCAACTTCTTGCCAGTCGCCTTTGCTTCCCAGAACATTATCTAGTATGCATCTTAGGCTGGGTCAACCTAGGAGTCAAGGTCATTATTGAAAAAACCCATCTTGATGTAGATTTGAAACCTTGACTTTTGAGCCAGCAGGCAAGCATCTTCTGATTCTGATATTCTATTGCTCTCAGTTTTAAATGTCCGGGCAACCATTAATATGAGCAGTTATAAGTCAGAAAAGATGGCGCTATATTTGGCACAAACTGAAAAAGGAAATAGAGAATCACCAAACAGGCACTGAAATGGAAAACTGAGGAAATGAAGACGTCCAAGAAAAAATTGTAAAGCAAACATTGAAGAGAGAAGCCACTGAACTGGATTCCCTCTATGGGCGACCCTTTGTAACTAAGGCAGAGCCGGCTAATCTGTCGGCTCTTTCATTGCCAAAAACACCTGCATGCCCTGGTACAAAGATGAAGGTAACTCCACGCACAGTGGAGTTTTGCAATGCCTTGATTCACTGTCTGCGTACAAAGCCGGCAATGCCTGCCGGATCAGACTCATGGAATCCGAACAAGTATGTGATAGGAGTTGGCTAGTTGGGGGGCTTCCTTCAAAGTGCATCTGCCTGAGAGGCAAGGAACCAACAGACTGCATACAGATAAGTGAGATCTGTAAAATGGATGTGAATAAAGCACTGAGATTCTGGAACAAAACTTAAGTACACAGGTGAACGAACAACCAGAACTTTCTGCCGGAGTTTACAGCTAATGAACGCAAAGAAGAAGAAAAAGGATTTCGTTTGTAATATCAAAGTGACTACACAGGACAATTCTAAAAGCTTCCCAGACTGAAGAGCTTTAACTACAGATTTTGCCTCTGCCAGCATTACCACAGACTGTGAGCCAAGGTTGGTATTTAGCAGTTTCTTTTGCTATGTTGATTACCTGGGTTTTTGCATCATAGGTATGGCAGTGGAAATTAAACTCAACGGACCACTAAATGAACTGAAAATGACAGTGAAATTTATACAAGAGACAAGATTACTGATATAGACAACTTTTTTGAAGTGAATGAAAGAAGAAGAAAGCAAATTGCACAGGACAGAATGGAATAGAGAAATAGACTGCAAGCTCTGTGTGATATACAATTGTTCTATAGGAGAATTAATGAACGAATGCTATCAATTTGCTATTGTTCAGTGTTTTATATCTCTTTAGGCCACAGTTGAGTCACATGAAGGGAGTCTCTCCCCCGGGAGAAGGCGTAGCTGCTAGCAGGTTACACACAGTCAGACAGTTCATCCATTCTCATGTAGACTCTGATATTAATCTCGGCTTTCAGGAAGGAGTTCTGTTAGGTATATTTTATATTTATTTAGCTTCCAGTTGTAAATTATATATTAGTCTTTGCTTTCTTCTTCTTCTTCTTCTTCTTCTTCTTCTTCTTCTTCTTCATTTTCTTCATTTGTTCTTAAAAGAGCGGTATTTACACTATGTAGTTTACAGCTAGGCTGCATACCTGAGCAGATATTACAGCCTAGCTGTAAACCTTAACACTATGTGCCAACCCTTCTTTTAAATGTGAAGAAAAAGGTCTTTATTTGTCTTTTCAATTTCTAGCTATTACTGTAATTCTCATGCCTTTTCATTGTATTGTTTTATTACTGTATTCTTATCTTTTAATTTTCTAGCTATTTCATTGGTCACCCATGGATTTGAATCAATCATTCATGTGCCGTCTCCAAAGTGAAGGTCGGCTGCAATGGAACTCCACCATGCTCAGTCCCTTGCCCTGAATGTACTGTCTTGCAGATTGCTATTCATCCATTTCTTGATGTTATCCTCCCACTTGTATTGATGTCTGCCTCTTGTTTGCAGGCCTTCATATATTCCCTCCAGTATGGTTTTTATAAGAGTTTTGACTTTTGATATGGCCAAAATATGGCAGTTGTCTTTTTTTCATTCAGTAACTTTTTGTTCATTTCTAGTGCCTTCAGAATTTCTTTGATTGCTTTTGTTTTCGTTAAATATTGCCTATTATTCTGGGTATTCACATCTTCAGATATTCTTTAATGCTGATTTTTTAGTTACTTGTTCATATCCCAGGTCTCTGCATTGCATAGCAGGGTTGGGTATGCTTAACATTTGTCCATTTCTAATTTTTAATGTTTCTATCTTTTTTTAAAATCTTTTATCCCATCTGTTGGTTTAATCATGTTTTATTCTACTGCAGGAAGCCACCGTGGAGTAGGGCCTAGACACTGACCTGCGGATCTGAAGGTCGTGGGTTCAAATCCGATCGGAGCCACACTTTTTTCCAAAAGCACCTTGGCTCCCAGGTTGACCAGGCCTTAAATAGGCACCAGAGAAAGTTTTTTGAAGTAAAGGCGGCCAGCATGATATTAACCACATCACCCACCGAGTGCTGGCTTGTCAATAAAATACAGGTCTAGCACTGTATGCCCTTTACGCCTAAAGGCGTGCACAAGGGTCCTTTACTTTACTGTCTGCCTAATATGTCTATAGGCTTTAACAAGGGTCCTTCCTTCACTTTTACTTTACATTATTTTACATTATTGTTCTATCTGTTCTGTTCCTAGCTGAGGAGCTGATGAACTATCCAGGCAAAGGCAGCACTACTAGTCTGAACAGCATTAGCAGCTCTGAGCCACAAGACCAAGCCTGTTTTGATGTGGGTCCTGCTGAGGCAGATGAGGAAGAGGAGTGGGAGTGGAGTAGGACATCTACACTAACAAAGTATGAATTTGCAGTTATTTGTATAGCTAAACTAATTGTAATGTCTAGATTCTTTCTAATTTTATGTTGTTTATAAATTAAAATTTTATGAAATTACATTTATAATGAACTATTAAAATTTTTTTTTTTTAATATGCATAGCTGGTGAAATTAATGTCATTTTGAGATTCAAAATCTTCTTAATTTAGGGGTGAGTGAAATTGTTCAGATTGCACATAAGAATACCTTACCATGTAACAACATGCTCATCAGATTGCTGTTAGACGTGCACATAGAGACGAAATGTGTCTATTGGATCGCAGCAGCTTTTTTCAAAAGAACAGTGTCCATGGGATGTATGGCCATCGAAACCTCAGTGTGTCTTAATGGGCTTGCCCCAGAGATCATCACCATTGTCTCCTGTTCTCTTCAGTGTGTTCACATCAGTAGTCACTAGTGCGCAGGTAGTAGGTCTTGGTAGAACAATGTCTTTCGCAGATGATATCCTTGTCTACCACCGAGAAAGCAATGGGCATGAAATTACAACAATGCTACAGCATGAATTAAACCGACTCAGTGAGTGGCCCCATAAGTCAAGAGCTCAGGTAAACGTGGCAAAGATTTCCTTAACATGGTTCTCCTTGAATACCCACATTTTCAGTACACCTACACCAGTCATGAGCATGTGTAATATATAATTGATAGAACGAACACAGTGAAATACCTTGGCAAGACTTTTAACAGATGCTTATCATACAAGCATCACGCAGGCAGTGTCATAAATAGAGCCACGAAAGGTCTCACAGCCAACATTGACCAACTACGTTTCCTTTTCTATCAGGGATTTGTATTAAGTGTTGTAGACTATGGTTGGGCCTACTCACTGTCAGCAGAACCGTTACATCAGCATTTTGGTTTTTTTTAAGTTTTAGTAGCATAGTTACAATAATTGTAGTACACTGCAATATTTATAGGGGAGTTGCTATAATTGTAATATTGTAATATACTAAAACATATGTATAGTTTTTTTTAAAAATTAAAAACTTAAAAAAAAATTGTTTTTATTGTTTAGCATGACACAGCGGAGGTCATTGTCACCTGCTCAGGCAGCTTCGGTGGCCTTACGCCATAGTTCTCCCGTCAGTGCCAGTCGGCGACGCTTGTCATCAGATAGTCAACAACTGTCTGTGAAATCAAATCACTTTATGGGCAGCCCACTGCTGCGCTCTTCTAGTCCCATGTCTGTACCACAGAGAGCTGATCAGTCTGGATCTTCTAACAGTATAGGCAGGTGAGGTATCAGCTTCAAGTAGATTGTTTTATATGTATGTTTAGAAAAAAGAGAAAAGAATTGGGAGAAAAAAAAAGAGGAGGGGGGTGTAGTGGTAGTTTGCTTAATTGTATATTATTCTTTCAGCCCTAACCAGTTGTTAATTTAACCTTTTTGCTGCTGCGCCCTCCGCCAGCCAATGTAACCACTGTGCTAAGCCAGGCGAGTGCTAATCCTTCCTCCTGTGCTGAATACCTTTTTTTCCTCCTAAAGCAGATGCGCTTGAGGCGCGGGGTAAAAACTGTACACCTAAAATAAAAACTCTTTAAAGGTGTATGGTTCACCTTTGCGCTTACAAGTCAGACGCGCTATGGATACGCCATGAAAACTCATTAACAAAAAGAACACTACAAACTTATCAAGCAACACAAAACACTAGTAAGCAAATACATGGTTTTTACTATTATTAATAATATCTTTTTGTGTGAAATATTTCAAATCAAGGTGCAACACACAATGCCAAATCACGGTCCTTGCACATGTATGTGGTTTACCCTACATTTTTTGCTTTTTACGCATACCACACACTTTCTTGTTGGGAATTTCTTCTGTGATGTTACGGACTCTATTATTGAAGGGAAATGCCTTTGTACTAAACGAAGCTGGTCTTCACTTTTTTTGTTCTCCTAGACTTCTTCTCTTTTCCTTGCAATATTTTTGTAGAATTTCTCTTACTAACATTAAGCGAAATTCGGCAACAGGAGTGTTTTTCCCCACAACAACTTTATATAATGTATGTGCATTTAAAATGGAGAGATTCAAAACGTGGATACAAATTATTACTTCGGTGATCTGTTGCCGAAAGTGCTAAGAGCTTAAATTTAAAATAATAATAAAAAATAAAAAAACACACAAAAAAGGGCATGTAGGGGTTGAACGCATGACCTTTCGATTGTAAGGCAGACGTGATACCAGCTATACTAGAAATTCCTATGAAAATTCTTCATTAACTTTAATTAACTAATTTTCTTGAAATTTTGTATTTAAAAAACACAAAAAATTTACAACAACGCAAAACCAGAAATATATTTCAGGGCAAAAAATATTCCGTTCACCGACCATGCTTCTATGGTAACAAAGCAACAGGATAACGTGGAACGCATCTAAATACACCTAAACGCACATGATAAGGGTTTTAATTGTATGTAAATGGGTCAGTTTGATCAGATTAAATATTGCCATTTCACCCCCGAGAATTACTGTCCTTAGCAGTCTGTAAGAAAAGTCGAGGACGAGCTATCTCGAGCAGTGAGGGCACAGAAAACAGAAGCCGAGTTATCTCGTCCTTAGCCGTCTCGGGCAGACGAGTTATCTCATCCATAGCAGCGAAAGGGTTAACTATTTTATTCCATGAGGTTATGCTTTAAAGCATTAAATACTTATTTCTCAGGGGTTCAACAAAGATACTTTCAGACAGAAGTAGTCATACTAATTTTTCTCTTTTTATGTTTGCTTGAAATAGATTTACTATATCTGCAGTGTTGTCTCTAGTATGAACTTTACCATCTTTTGTAATTCACTCAGCGACCTGTAAATTTTGGCTTGCACTGGTTTTTCTCTTGGCTAAAAGTTTTGCCTTGGTTTGTTGAATTTGGGACAGTTGGAGGATGTAATCTGTTGTCTCAAGTGCTAATCCACAGATGAACATGGCTGATTCACCAATCTTAAATTTTTTTGTACATGTGGCTGTGAAGTCAATTGTGTCCTGTTCTAAGGCGTGGAATAATGACTTGCTCTGGTCTGTCCATAATATGGTAATCGTCTTGTGCCGGTTTTTTAATTTGATTATTCTCTTCTTCTGTTACCTCAGGTTGTTCTTCATTTGCACCTTCCTTAGCTAAATTATCAGCTTTCTCATTTCTGGGTACTCCACAGTGGGATAGTATCACTTGCATAGCTACCTTGCACGGGTTGCCAAGTTTGGAGAGTATTGTCTGTATACCAGGTAATTTTCCAGATTCTAGTGCCTAAAGTACCACTCTTGCGTCTGTCAGGAATACCATGGGTTGTAAAATATGACATATATTTAGCAGTTTCTCTGCTACTATTTTGACAGCTTGAACTTCTGCATCAAAGTTGTGACAGTGTTTTCCTGTAGGTATTTTGGCTGTATATCTGGTATTATTTAGATACTCAGTGTACACTCCTGCTCCTCCATTTCTGCTTTTGTTTTGTGCTGACCCATCTGTGTAGACAGGAACCCAAAGATCCTTTGGGTATTTATCATCAAGTATACTGGGGGTGGCTGTTTTACATTGCACACCGTTTTGTTCTTCCTTGTCGAACACTACTTTCACCATTTTCTGGGTGTGTATTGGCAGCTTATCATTCTCTGTCCAGGGGGTCTGATCTGGAATAGCTTTTTAGGGGCTATCAGTTGACGGCAGATCATTGGTTTGACTGCAGAATTGTTATATTAATAATACAGATACAAAGGGTTAATGTAACAACTGAATATGATAGAAATGGAAGAGATTAGGGCCTTATCATCTAATATAATCGGTGGGCATTGCACCCAATCTTAATTGTGCTAATTTTCCCAAAGTATAAAACACTACCATGTGTAAGACACACCTTGATTCTGGATCTGGAAATTTGGACCAAAAAAATAATAATCTACTACCATTGCACGGGAGTTGCTGTAGTGTAGTGGCTAGATGCTCGCTTGCGGATCTTAAGGTCGTGGGTTCACTTCTTGGCAGAGCTAAACTAGTCCTAGGAGGTAAAGGCTGCCGGCGTGATGCTGACCACACCTATTTTGTTCTAGCCTTTGGTCTTTAAAATATAGGTCTAGCCCTATATACCCAATACGCCTGAAAGGCATGGAAAAGAGTCAATTTTACTACCATTGCACATGTTTTTTTTTTAGACCCTATATTTTTGGAAAATAGGCATGTCTTCTTTTTTCTTCTTTTGTATTTATTCGAAGATGTACAAGTGTTGTGCCTGTTTACAGCATGGCTGCGATATTTGCGCATTTCAGCTGACACATCTGACTTCTGCAAGCATTTGTTGACAGGGTTAGCCTTCCGGGTTAGTGTGTCTTATAAAGTTAGTTGTGCTTCCTTTACAGGACGTTGCAGAACCAACCTTAGCAATTTTTGGCCATTGTGTGGTTTTTCTAGAAACATTTTATGTTCAGTAGTTCGCCATTGCTTGCTGAACGCTCAGATCTCAGTATCACTGTGGAAACCAACACAAGACAAACTATTTGCAGCTGGGATCGAACCTGGCCAACTGCATTGTAAAGCGCGTTCGCAACGCCTAAGCTACAGAAGCAGACAGTGCGTCTTATACTCAGGTAAATACTGTAATTTTTGAAGTTTTATTTTAACCCTATTGTTAGCCATTATTTCTTGGTATCTTGGTCTTGTCCCATCAGGTACGATGTTTCCTCCTCATAGGCAAATCTTTTAGGAACAATTTGTGGCAGAATTTTGCGCTACCAGTGTAAAATGTGGGCCCTTGCTATTACCAATGGTTTGAATTTGATAACAGAATACTCTTAATGCTGTTGTTGCCATTTTTGCATGGTGTTCCCCTGGCTATGTTCTTAAATATGGCTTTTTGTGGTTGCTTGTAACAGAACCAGAGCATTTCATATGGTGATCTATGATTACTTTATATTATCGTGAATATTTTTTAAATATTACATTTATTTTCAACTTTCTTCAGCTGGCAGAATCATTTCCAGTGCTGATAACCTACACAGCATGTCCCACGGTTCATCGCATTCTCGACCTAGCACTGATAGATCCAGCAGTCATGTCAGCTTGTGAGTTTTGAAAACTTTGATTTCTCTAGATATCTCTCTCTCAGTGAACACAGTTTATTAAGCACTACAGCGGTAGCTGTCAGGGGAGGCATTATCCCATGTGGGTTCCAGGCCTCAAAAGAATTGATGGTTAGCGTACTCGCCTCTTGATCTGATGGTGATCCCTGCAAAGGCAGATAAAAAAAAAACAATTAAAATAATATCTGGGTTTCTATATTGATCCAGGTTAAAACAAGTGTCAGAGAATGACGTGTGAAGCAAACTCAGCGATTGTAATACTTATCAGATCATCCACAAGTTCAGAATTAGTCTTTACAATTATGGGGTAAACACTTTGCCCCCCCAAAAAAAACAGCTGTTGTAGCACAGTGACCAGACAGCTGCTGCTAGGCTCTAAGGTCTGCAGTTTACATTTACATCAAGGCATATCTTTATAATTCACCAGGGATTGCTGGCTAGGTGGGAGCAGAGGGTTTGGATGATTTTCAACATGCCTGAGGAAAAAACAGACTTACTTCAGATTGCAACTGGCTCAATCAGTATGATAACTCTTAGTTGGCTAGTGAGGAAAGAAGCAGAGCCCTTGTAGAATTGAATTATGTTGAATTAAGAATCGACATCAGAGCTCTCAGGACACCCCTATAAGTGCTCCATCCCCATCTTCAGCAGCAAACGAAGATTTCCAGTTCCGATGGCACCAGTAGCTGTCTGATTGTATATCAGTCTCGCCTTTCCCTTGAGTGTTGAGCGTCGGGCAGATCCCCTGGGCACTCCTTGCAGGACCCTCACAAAATCTAGCTTGGCATACATCAATTCACCACCGATTGGTGCAGAACCAGCCAGCCTGTCTGCCTGCATGTTTCCCAACACACCAGCATAACCCAGAGAAAATATCCAAAGGAGCCCTTGTAGGAATATCTGGTGTGCATTGGTGGCAACATTTAATTAATTGATTCGCTCAAGAAAGAAATACTTGCAGAGAAGCTAATGTCTAGGAAAATCAATATAGTTATTTCATATCTGTGCCATTTGACCAAAACTACATAGTAGTCTAACTTTTTTGTACAAACTGCACAGTAGTCTAACTTTCTTGTACAGACTGCACAGTAGTCTAACTTTCTTGTACAGACTGCACAGTAGTCTAACTTTCTTGTACAGACTGCACAGTAGTCTAACTTTCTTGTACAGACTGCACAGTAGTCTAACTTTCTTGTACAGACTGCACAGTAGTCTAATTTTCTTGTACAGACTGCACAGTAGTCTTACTTTCTTGTACAGAAATAAATAATTGCAGACACTGATCATTCTTTGGGAAAACCAGACAGTTGTCTGTTATTGCTTATGAACAAGACAAAAAGAAAGTAAGAAACCCTTTCCACACCCTTAGGCATATAGGGCTAGTCCTATATTTCATAGACCAATTGACACTTGGTTGGTGATGTGGTGACCATCACGCTGATCGCCTTTACATAGTATTAATTTAAGCCTGGGTCAACCTGACAGAAAAATAATTACATTTATGTTGATGAATGCATCAGCGTTTGTGGCTTAGGCATTGTGAACCATGTTTCATAATGCTGGGGTGCTGGGCTTCCATAGTATAAGAACTGTGTTGAGCTGAGTTATAAACTGACATCACTGCACGCAGTATATTCCTATCAGCACTCTGACCCTTTTTTCACCCACCAGCCCAAACCCATAGTGTTAGAGAAAACCCCTAGTATTACTATACTGATATAATTTATGTTTGTTGGATCATATTAATTTTTTTATTTGGAAGGTGTGGAGGTACGATGGCTAGGATTCTGCCTGCCAGCTCAGTTGTCATAGGTTCAAATCCCTGAAGAAATAGATTTGTAAATAATGACCCAAGCACCCAGGTCTGTCCAGGCAAAAATGAGTACAAGAAAATACCCAAAAAGAAAAGGATGCCCTTGAGGTATTGACATCAGCCATCTGCTGCCAGGTGGTCTAGAAAAATGTGTGCCTATATTCCTAAAACACCTGATGATTTGGGAATGGACCCGTTTGTTAACTTAATTTTTGTTCTTGTTGCTAGGTGGCTCTGTAAGTGGCAGCTTGTGGGGGTAGGCACTGAGAAACCACAGCTTTTTATCTTAGACATGTGCACTGTTAGGGTGTTGTTGATATGGCACATATCTGAGATTCTGCAGTTCTGGTATGGGACCATTAGTGTTGGCATGTCTGACAGCTGTCTTATTCATTTTTACTTTGCCTGTGCAAGCATTTGGCAGTTTTTACACTTTGTTTTCAGGTGCAATGAAGCATTTGATATCAACATGTCCTCTATGAGAGCATGCCGTCTGGAAGCTGTGAGTCAGATGTTCTTTATGGCCTACTCCAGCTCTGTACATTCACAGGGTGTTAGACATTCCTCTGGAGGGGGCCTGACTTCACTACTTGATCGGTTTGCTGAACAAGTGGGCCTCAAGGGGAGGCCCCCAAACTCCAGTAACAACACTAGGACGGGTGTATAGTCATCGAAATAGAGAATAATATAAACATTGTCATAATTTTTTTGGGTCTTGTTCTGAGAAGACGGACACTGGAACATGTGCTGGAATGATTTATGGTAAATGAGATAGAGGAAGACAGTATGAGAGGATTCTTGGCCGCCTTTTGCCAAGGCATGTAGATTTGTCAGCAAATAAACATACATGCTGTTTTAAGATCCCAGGTTATGGAGAGGCATGATCCCCCAAGCCATTCTACAAGGTATTTGATGATGATGAAAGACATTATATGCGCTATTAAAGGCAGTGAATTTCGTGATAAACATATACTACTTATTGCAGTGAACTGATGGGATTATATTAACAAGGATGTGACAGTGACAAGATGCAAGCTGTAATACATTCCTTCTGTATTTCTTGTATCTAGTGTTTCAATTCTTAAGTGTAGAAGAAAGTTAGCATGTGGTCTTATGTTTGTATATCTACACATATTGCCTCTATTCATATTGTACAGACCCATATGTCTCAAGGCTTTAACTCTTTCAGGCCCATGAATTTGGCAGGCTTGGTTTAAATTAATTTACCTTTACAAAAATGGCACAGGAGGTGGTGTGAAAAAATAAATTTGAATGTTATATATTTCTAATCCCTATACTCTTTTAAAGAGGAATGAATGTATATTTTGAATCTGATTATGTATTTTTGTTTAATACTGATATAGTTTTAGGGAAAAAAAAAAGAATTAAACAGGTGTTATATTTACAAAGATAAAATTTGACCCAAAAAAATCTTCACTTATCAAGGTTTTGCAGCCAAAGGAGCATTGAATATCCAAATTTGAGAATAACACTTTGGAATTGGTTCAGTTTCCTAACAAATTCAAAAGTTATGATACATTTCTGGGTTAGTTTATCACTCAGAGGCTCTAGGGTCTCATAGAGAGCTGAACAACATTTTAAAGAAAACAGTGGCAGAAAACGACCTATACACACAAAATATTAACTTTATAGCTAAATGCAGACTGTAGCTGCAGTGATTTCAGTGCAGTTTAGCCATATTATGAGTATGGTACTGTCGGAAACAGTCCTTTGGATGCAAATTTGGGTGGCTGTCACATCCTTCGTAAATAAAATAGGTCCTCCTGGAGTTACCTCATCAGAATGAACAGCTGGCCGCTCAGCTGTCGTTAGTGTAAGTTTAACATCCAATCTTTTTCCAAAATATGTAACTTCTCTTAGCATGAGCTGGTCATGCTAGTTACACTCGCAATCACCAACGGTTGTGATTCTCATCCTTCTGTATAGCACAGTGTAACACTATTGTCTGGAAGATGGAAAGTACTAGCCAGTTTCCATAAGCTAAAAGTATTATTTCACATCTAGAATGCTAATAAATAGCATCCTGTCTCAGAAGCTGAATCTTTTTGGTCATATCAAGCGCCACGGCGGATTGGACAAAATAAAAGCAGAAGGCACGGTACCAGGAGGGAGACGCAGGGGCCAACCAACATGACGATAGGCACAGGATATAAGTGACTCCTTGAGTATGAAAGTACATGAGGCGGGAGAGCTGGCGATAGACCAAGTTTCTTTCAGACCGTGATGAGAGCAGCGTTTTGCAAATCTATAATGGTAAAACTGCTAGCTTTCCTCAACCAGGCATTTCATATCACAGAATCATTTCAGGCATCTCACTTAAAGCACTTTGTTTTAGGTGCAGATATTTAAATCTTTGCAGTAATCAATACAGATATGGTCAGTTGCATGCTTTAGAGTTAAATGAACTGTTGGCAAATTTCATCATGATAATATTTTCTCTTCTCTTCATTCTTATCTTTGTTTCCCTTTTCCTTCTTCTCCTTGTGATCCTTAATTTTCTCCTTATGATCCTCCTCCTCCTTCTTTTCTTTATCCTCTTCTCCTTCTTTTTCTTCTCCTCCACCGGATCCCTCATCTCCTCATCACCATCCTCCTCTGGTGTTGTATCTGCTGCCCTTTAACCTCACTTGTTAGTGATCTGTTAGAGTGCTGTGTATAGTGTTACTGTCTTCATGCTAGAGGAGGATGTTTGAGTTGCATGTGCACAACATTAGGTTGACAGAAATCCAGTTTGTCAGAGAACTGATGCATTTAGTATTAGAACAAATAAATCAACAGCCATCTGTTCATGTCCATTATCAGAACGTTTTTCCTTGTTTGGGTGCCAGGCCCCATATCAGTGGGCTGAGTGGTCTCGAGGTATGGTGTCCGCCTTGAGTGCTAGAGGTTCCGGTTTCAATCTCCAATAAGGGCTAGGATTTTTTCACCTTGACTTCTACAAATTCCCCCTGGTTACTGGATAGTGAGATGGACGCCCGTGTGCATTGTTGCGAACGTTTAAAAAAATCCCTTGGCAGTTGGAAATCGCTGCCTGGGCAAAATTCGGAGTTAACAATCTACTCAAAATATTTTAGCATCCTGGCCAGAACTACAGACCCTGTGCACTGTGCTGAGCTTCTTTGGACTCAGACTTGAGTTAGAAGAAAGAACGGAGCACTTATTGGTTACACCCGACTGCCATGATATTGATCCGTTGTTCAAAACCTCAAACCCCATATTGGATAAATATCTTCTTCTTTTCCTTTGTTTGAGTAATGTAACTGCATCACTGTGATATTTGCACCTTTCGGCCAACATATCTGACTTCTTGGAGCGTTTGTTGACAGAGTAAACTTTCCAGGATGAATATTATAATAGACTCACTACCTGCTAACAGGCATGTCATAAAAGGTGACTGTTTAGGGGTTTGCTGAAATCTGATGCGTTGGACTAAAAGGTGTAGATATCACAGCCTAGCTGTAAACCATGGCACAGTGTGCCAGCCACCTTTTTAAGGGCAAACACAGAGAAAGCAAAATGAATTATAGCCATATCGGCTGGGCGTGTACATCTTCATGGCCAGGACTAGTTTGTGACTAGGAAATTTCCTCCTTATCTACTTGGGCATGTGCGGCTATGTGACTGAAACTGGCTCCTCATGCATGTTGCAGGATTCCATAAGCTAGTTTACTGTGAAAGGCAACTAATTTGGGGTTTGCTAAAATGTTATGTTGTGTGCCTAAATGTGCGAATATTGTAGTCTAGCTGTAAACAACACAACATGTTAACCACCCTTTTAACAGTGAGCAGAGAAGAAAAAAGATAAAACCAGAATACAGTGATAAAATTAGATGGCCGCTATTCTATCAGTTTGGGGAATGCGAAGAGCTAAGAGGAGAAAAGCCTCATTTGGAGCTGTGACCTAGTAATTTTACAGTCCCTTTAATTTCATGTCAGCATCTGTGGCCTAGACAATGCAAATAGCCTTTGTATTGCCGGGGTACTGGGTTCCATCCCAGCTGCAGATGATTTGTCTTGTATTGATTTCGACATGGGTACCAAGAGCTGACTGTTTAGAAAGGAATGGCAAACTACTGAACGTAAAATTTGCCTAGAAAAACCACAACAGCACCCAAAAAAAATGCTGGGATTGGTTCCTCAACGTGCTTTAAAGGATAAGCAACTAACTTTAAAAACATTTTGTATCTGTGTACTTATCTGCTG
>CAJHNH020002602.1:172500-215000 GCA_905116865.2 Candidula unifasciata | reverse complement strand
AAACACAACTGCCTGTTTTTACCAGGGCAGCGGTAAAGACAGAACCATATCTTTCTGTATACAGAGTTCCGGACGAATCGCATAAGCTTTGAGAAATCTTAGCGTTCTGCCATTGGTTGATGTATGAACGATTTGAAATGCATTGTCCTTAGTTACTTCGTGTCCAGATTTTAGAAGATGGCGCGCTATTGTGGAGGGGTGATCTTTGCGGCTAGTATTCTCATTATGAATATTATTTTGCATGGCACTTTCCATTTTTCTTTTATTATATACTTGGATGTTTGTTGTTTGACAGTCAGTACAGAGATTCCAAGTAATAAATTGACTAGACACAAAATATGACTTGGAAGCTCAGTGAGGGCAGAAAAAGAATAACAACAGATAAATGGGTAACCTAACATTTCAACTGAAGAAACATTTATCGAGTGGGAGTTGCAGTGGCATAGGGGCTAGACACTTGCGTGCAGGATCGGAAGGTCTTAGGTTCGCTCTATGGCGGAGCCAGACTTTTTTTTTTTTAAATGACCGTGACTCCCAGGTCAACCTAGCCTTGAGTGGGTACGGGGTGCAGTCCCAGGAAGTAAAGGTGGCCAGGGTGATTCTGACCACATCACCCATCTTGTTTCGATTGGTCTATAAAAATATAGGTCTAGCCCTATATACCCTATACGTCTCAAGGCGTGGAAAAGGGACCTTTACTTTTTAAATTTTATTTATTTATCAAGAAGAATCAAAATAATCGTAAGCCACAGCCGCAGCGAAGGAAATCATATAATAGAGAGGGAATAAAAAAAGAAATATTTTACCTAGTAACCTTTTGTGAAACATAACTTAAAGGAATGTGAAAGGAAGAAGGAAAATCAAAATAAAAGATCACATTTTGTAACCTGGGAAATAAACATAATTAATACTGACATGAAAACATGCCGAACCTTGATTCCTGCTAGGCTACGAACACCTAAACTTTTAATGAGACAACTTACTAAAAAGAAAAGTGTGGTTTAATTTGTAGAGCAATATTTTAGGGCAGTGATCAGGGTATCATTTACACTACTTCGGTCAGGACTATTAAAGTGGAGAGTTACTGGTTTAGATGGCTCTTTATCACAGTATGTATTTTGTTAGTTTATTTCTTGATTTGAGCTCGACTGCAGTCATAGACTGTAGCCACCCATATTTTCATTCTAAGTTGCATGATAAATAAATTGGCATGTATTGACTGGCACTCATAGATGTAGACAAAAAAGTATAGACATATTTTTTTTTTTAAATTGTCTCCTTCAGTGAGTAGGAGTGACTGTGATATAGCTGCTAGACACTTGGCTGCAGATGCGAAGGTCTGGGTTCAAATTCTAAAAGAGCCAGCCTTTTTCTTTTTACAAAAGACTTTGGCTCCCAGGCTGATCTAACCTTAAATGAGAGGAAAGTTCTGAGAAGTAAAGGCGGCCAGTGTGATGCTGACCACATCACCCACCGAGTGCTGATTAGTCTATAAAAAATACTGGTCCAGCACTGTACCCGATATGCCTTAAGGCGTGGAAAAGGGTACTTTATTTTTTACTTAACTGTAGTGTGTCAGTTTTGTGTAAATTTCTTTTCTCTGTATCTGTGAGTGGGAATCAATGCATGTAAATTTGTTTGTCAGGCTGTTCTGGTGGCTTCTAGTCTTCACCAGTGATTTACTCCAAGTAAATCTTGTGAACAACCCACCTCGGATGTGTATTATGTGGGTCCTCGTAAATCTACCATCATGAAGAAGAATTGCTATGACTCACCTGCAGTCTTGACAGTTTGGTAATGGCAAGATTTATCAAAATAAACATCAGTGTAGATTATTATTATAATGCATATTTCACAGTGATAGTAAACAGCTGCAAGACCACATGAACCTACTACACGACAGTTGCCTCAAGCATCATATGAAGATCAATACTGAAAAGACAGAAGTCATGAGCATAAGTAGAGAGCAATAGACCATCGACATAAAGATTCTAGATCACAGCCTAAAACAAGTGCAAGAATTTAAATACCTGGGAAGTATCTTTACATCCAATGGTAAAATAGACAGAGAGATTGAAGCAAGAATTCAACAAGCCAACAATGTCGCATACCAGCTTGCCCCAATTTTAAAACACCCTGCTGTCCCAGCTGAGATAAAAAGACAAATTATAAATACAATCTTTATACCGACATTAGGTTATCAATGTCAGACTTTGACATTAACAAAAGAACATGAAAGAAGACTAACCACCTGTGAAATGAGATGTTTGAGAATGGCTGCGAATAAAACCAGAAGAGATCGAGTGAGAAACGATGTGATTACAAGAACTATTGGAACCATACCCATCGTTAAATTTATTGAGAAGCAAAGAATGAAATGGTTTGGTCACCTAATGAGAATGGAACCAACGATGCCAGCATCAAGAGCATACAACATGAAAATCAAAACAACAAGAGGCAGGGGAAGACCAAGAAGAAGATGGATTAAAGGAGTCACGGACAACTTGAGACTTCATAACATCACGGCATATGAAGCGACTGAGCGCGCCCTGGCTCGGTTGCCGATCATCTGATAGACTGCGACGCCTAGCGGCACAAGCAGATTTTGACAAAAGAAGAAGAAGTAGATTATCCCTTTGTTAGCCAGACTTGCTTATTTTTCCCAGCTGAGAGGTGAAAACAGATCCTTGTCAGTATAGCAGTTTACCCCCACTGCATCGTCACCTGCATGTTTACAGAATTACAGCTAGTCACCTACATTTTTGCTGAATAGGAGATTGGAATGGCAACATTGGAGAGAGTTAATCACTTTTTCAAAAATATGTGTGTTTGTTTTGTTTGGTTCATTCATGCAAACATTAAATTAATTTCTTGCATTTCATTGATTGAGATTTTGTATTCTTTATTACACTTTCCTAGTCTTGTGTTTGTTGTTATTAAGCAGTGATCACTATTGTAAGGGCAATCACCATGGTATAACAGCTGGACACTTGCTTGTGGATGCAAAGGTCATGGTTTCAGATCCGCTTAAAAAAATATGATCCTGACTCCCAGGCGGATCTAGCCCTAAATAGATGTGATGGGAGGTAAAGGCAGCCATCATGACGATAACCACATCAGCCACAGAGTGTCGATAGTCTAAAAGGAAAAAAAAAAGGTCCAGCACTACATGCCTATTACACACGCCTCAATGTTGAATTAGGAATCGACATCACAGCACTCAGGCCACCCCCATAATTGCTCTGACCCCATCTCCAGCAGCAAGCGAAGAGTTAAAATTCTGATGGTACCAGTAACTGTCTGATTGTATATCCATCTCGCCTTTCTCCTGAGTGTCGAGTGTCGCCCAGATCCCCTTGTAACTCCTTGCAGTGCCATTCTCCTCAGACCGTAATGATCTATCTGTTGCTCGACACTTTTCACTCGCTTCAAAAGGGCCCTCACAATATCTAGCTTGTCATAAATCAGTTCATCACCAACTGGTGCAGAACTAGCCAGTCTATCTGCCTGCTCATATCCCAACACACAACTTGGAAAAAATATCCAAAGGATGCTAACTACCCGGGACCTCTGAAGTGATGCTTGCCACTCTGCACAGAGCATGCCTGTCTCCACCCTTCTCAGCATGCTCTGTGAGTCAGTTACAATGACCACATGTGTGTACAGCTGATTATTAAACCAGCAGAAGGCAGAAGTGACTGCCTCCACCTCCATTCTCAAACTAGACATTGTGATATCATTACACACACCTAAAGGCATGAAAAGTGTCCTTTACTACTGTAAATAAGAAACCAATCAGCACTCTTGGGAATGATGTGGTCAACATCACACCGCCTAATTTTACTTCCCAGGACATTTCCTGGTAACTATTTTTAGGCTCTGTTGACCTGGAAGCCATCCTCATGGTGAAGTGGTTAATCTGTTAGCCTCACGTTGCTAAGGTTTTGGGTTTGGTTTCATACTGTCTTTTGATTTGTGAAATGAGGAGTTGTGGAGATCTCTAGAGGTCATTACTATGTGGTGTTTTTGTTGGAGGCTAGCGGTTCTACAGGATAGTCTGATGAAGTTGACTGCTGTCTTTAAACATCTAATTTTAAATACCTAATTCTCATATGCAAGAGAAATATTGTATATGCTTGAGCATGGATCTTAAATCATGTTTGTTTTGTATAGTTTTTCTTTTTTTTTTAAAGCAGAATTAGCACAAAAACAGATACAATTGCACATTTTTCTTTCAGTTATTTTATTTAAATTTCTGTCTGGTTCAAATTAGCAATTTACCTTTATATTTGCTGCATTTTTTTATAATTTCACAGATCACTTTTTGAATTATAATATCTTTGAATTCACATGGGGTGAGGAGTTTTGTAAGTTTAACAGAGAATATTTGCTGATGTAAATATTGTGGGAAATTATGCAGACAAGGTGATGGATGAGAGTCACTGTATTTTGTGAATTTTATGGATATTTCATTCTGGTATAGCTACTGTAGATAAGTGCTGGGGAAGAATGTTAGACAGGGTGTACTGAATTCTTTAAAAATGATGGATAACAGTTGCTGTGGTAATAATTGTGGGAAAATATTCAGGCACAGAGATTGATTGGTGGAAATATATTCTTGTATGAGGAGTGGCTGGCCGGATGGTTACAGCGTTATACTCCCATGCGGGAAACCAGGTTAGGCTGTTAAGCTTTTATAAATAATTTATGCTGATTCAGTCATTGTGGGAGTTTTAAGCAGGGTGATCAATAAAAGATTCTGTATTCTTTGAGTTCAACAGACAATAATAACTCTTTTCAGGATGGTGGATAACAGATAATGCATTATTTCAGTTTGTTTGACAATATATACTGATATAAACACTGTTAGCAAGTAACAGATTTTATATTGTTGGTACTATGTCAAAGCTACCTAAATGATAATTACTTGTTTGTCCCTGAGAAAATCATGTTTCTTCTTCTTCTTCTTCTTCTTCTTCACTTCCTCTTTTACCGCTGTGGTTGTCGAGGGAGATATAAGGTTCTGTTTCTAGCTCTTCTGGCTGCCTCGACCATAGGCACATCGTGCTGTTGTAGAGTTTCTCTGATGTTATCCTTCCATCTTGTTCTTGGTCTACCCCGTGCTCTACGTCCTTCTTCTCTTTCCATGTATGCTTTGTATGGTATAACAAGGCATTCTCTCTAAGTGGGCAAACCATTTCACTTGCTGTCTTTGATGAAATCCAGAACTGGTTCTGTGCCGACTTGTTCTCTTATGATCTCATTCCTGATCTTATCTCTTATGGTCACTCCTACAGCCCTTCTCAGACATCTCATTTCCGTGGTTACTAATTTTCTTTTTATGGTTTGTTGTGAGTGACCATGTCTGGCACTGTAAACAGTTGGAATAAATATGCTTTGAATAAGATGTCTCTTTGTGCTGATTGGGATTGTCTTATGCTGTAAGAGGGGGGCTAGCTGTTTGAACATTGAAATCTCTCTGAAAAGTGTGTAGTTGTGTAAACAGTTATAATTCTTTTGACCTTTTTTAAATAGACATTTACACGTTTGCCTTTGACATGTTGTCAAGTGACAAATAACAGGCCTGAAAATACACTTAGGTAAGATCGCTAAATTGATGACTGGCATACTGTCAGTAATATACTCATGTATTGTTTGTGGATAGGTACTACGTTGTAGGGTTATGGATGAGAGGTACTGCATTCTTTAAGTTTAATGGACAGGATATGCAGGTATCATCATCATCATGTGATGTGTCAGTAAGCATAGGTTATCATGTTTTGCCATCTCACACGATCATCGGAATCGCAGATCAGTTCATTCCCCTATGGGTTCTGGGGCCCCATTGTGAGGTAAACAAGAACAGACCCACTACCTCCCCAACAAGCATGTTGTATGAGTTGACTAATTGGGGGCTTTTTTCGAAGTCAGAGTGCATCTGCCTGAAAGGCAAGTAACCAGCAGTCTGCATACAGATAACTCAGATATGTAAAACAGATGTGCACACAACACTCAGGTTCTAAAACAAGACAAGTCCAGAGGTGGACAAACAACCTTGACTTTCAACAGGAGTAGACAGATCATTTTATTGTCTTTGTCTCACCCCATCCATCCGGCCAGGCCGTCCAGGTATCTATCTCTTTGCTTTTATCTTGCTCTCTTTCCGTCAGTCTTGCTAATGGTTACCTAGTAATCACATCCACTCCTTCTTATATATCAAATAAAAATCTGCTATCTACATTAAACTTGCTGGTGTAACCGTGTGGAGAAGTACTGGGGTAGGCTGATGGATGAGAGATACTTTATTTTTTTTTAAAGTTTGAGGTACAGTATATGTTAATATAATTATTGTGAAAAAGTAGATGGACTGGGTGATGGTTGAGAGGTACTTGCCTTTTTTCATATGTTGGATAGTATGTTCTTGTATAAATGTCATGGATACGTACCGGGGTAGAGAGGTGGATAAGAGATTCCTGTAAGAGCATGCCTCAACAGTAATAAAAAAATGTAATAAATCAATAACGGTTATAGATACATTTAGAAAGAGGTTAAATGTGAGTGATACTGCTGTATTCATATCCATTTCTTGTACTGTAATACATGTATATATTTGCATGCATGTGAAAAATATATATGCACATGCATGTACGTGCACACACACACACACACACACACTTGCATTCATTAGTGTAATTACATTAATACATGCTGCCTTTTTTTTCTATCCATCTATGCATGCTCTCTCTCTCTCTCACTGTCTCTTTCTCTCTCTCTCTCTCTCTCTCTCTCTCTCTCTCTCTCTCTCTGACCTTTGTAACTGGGGCATAGATAGTTTTTAGGCACACAGGCTTTCTCAACCAACTTATAAAAACATGCATCCCATAACTATGCATCTCTTTCTTTTCCTTCAGTTTTTTTTAATGTGTTAATTTTAACATATACAGTTTGAAAAAAAAAAGAATACCTTAACACATGACATACACAATAAAAGTAACAAATTTACTTGAAACACACAGTCTATAAACATTACCCATCATTGTAACATATACACTGTAAACAAGTGTTTTGTGTAATGTACACAGTAAATAACAGTTGTAACTACAAACAATGACTAGTATAAATATATAAATGATTTTAAAAAGTTACTTATACAATAACAATAATAAATTTACTTCTTTGTTGACTATAAACAATAACCAGTATTTTAATATGTACATTTAAACCCTTTTGTCCTGTAAAACAATAAATCTGGTTTTTCCATCAATGCCACATCTTCGTAAAGATCCAGAAACTGGCCTGTATGCAGTGCCCTGTTTAGGAGAATCCTAGTTTAATGTTATTGGTTAGTTCACATCCGTCTGCTCACTGTTTAGTGGGCCCGGATATTAATATATCTACTAAAAATAGGATCTGTGGGGAGGGGTTTCTTGTGAACCAAACAGCTTTTTGAAAGCTATGTTGATGTCCAAAGTTTCCTTACTATCAGTGTTAAAGTTTACGCTGGCATTGCATAAGTTACTCAATAATTTGTTTTTAGATCCCAGAGAGTCTATTCCACTTAGTACTTTACTCTGTTCATCTTTATTGGTGACCTTCTTTATATATTGACAAAAATATAAATTGTTAATGTAGATACATAAATGTTCAAAATAAAAATGATTAGTGACCTGTGTTAAATGTTTTTTTTTTTCTGGGAATGCCCGGGTTTCCCTCAGCTTCCTGACCTATTTTTTTGAAGGGTTTCCATGGTGAAAGAGTTAACATTGGCAATATGACATTTAATATTTATATTTTAAACAATAACCAATGTTATTTGTAACATAATCACTAAACAGTTACAGTGCTACCTGTGTGGAGTTTCAGTGTGTGATACTTAATATCAAATGGCAGATTGATAGTTTGTTACTGTTTAAGAGATCATGAAGTGATTAAAACCACTGTTGATCAGAAAATATATTTTTTGATATTTTGTGAGAGGATCTGGTTGTGCATATATTATTTTCCTGATTGTATATTCCTTTCTAAAGTTCTCTGTGTTTCCACTTGTAATATTTAGTTGTGCTTAGTTCTTTTAATTATTCTTTAATTGTGTTCATTTTGTATTTTATGTCTTTTGTATCTTGTTTTTTTTTTGTTGTTGTTGTTTGTTCAAATGTTTTACAATTACCTTCTGTTTGTGCTGGGTTTTCCCTGCTTTTGTGGCAGAGTAGTTTGTGCACTGAGGTAATTAACACTGTGTAGCCAAGCCCACATCTTTACTAAAAGTAACAGTTGGAGCCTGAAGGAATTCAGGTATTAGTGTATTTAAACATGTCCTAGGCATTTCTAACTATGATACTTTTGTTAAGGACAAATTAACTAATGGCAAAATTGTATTAGATGTAAGATACTTACAAAACTGTGATCTAATATTATCAGCCACTATAGGACCTCCTCACTGAACTGTCAGCCATTATATAATTTCCTAAATGAACTATCAGCCATTATAGGATTTCCTCACTGAACTAGCAATTAACTAACGGCAAAATTGTATCAGATGTAAGATACTTACAAAACTGTGATCTAATATTATCAGCCATTATAGGACCTCCTCACTGAACTGTCAGCCATTATATAATTTCCTAAATGAACTATCAGCCATTATAGGATTTCCTCACTGAACTATCAGCAGTTATAGGACTTCTTCACTGAATTATCAGCCAGTATAGTATTTCCTCACTGAACTAGCAATTATAGGACTTCTTCACTGAATTATCAGCCAATATAGGATTTCGTCACTGAACTATCAGCAGTTATACAACTTCTTCACTGAATTATCAGCCAATATAGAATTTTGTCACTGAATTATCAGCAATTATAGGATTTCATCACTAAACTATCAGCAGTTATAGGACTTCCTCACTGAACTGTAAGCCCTAAAAATCCATTTTACTTGAAGGAAACAAGGCATTCAAGTGTAGATAACTCCTACTAGTGTCAATTGGAACTCCTCAGAGTAATCTCATCCTAACAAATAACTATACTGTGAAAGAGCTGATAATTGATAACTTTAGAAAACAAAAGTTAAATTAGAAAAGTAATTTGAGTTGGAACAATTTAACAGTATAGCAGTATGGACAACAAAACAACTGCACTATGATGTGACCCATTTATGTAAACTTTAGTGATGAAAACTATTGAAACAACCAAATAACACTGAGCGAGACAATGGAGAAAAGATCACATTCTTAAGAATTCAGTAAGCATATTACAAAATGTGACTTGAAAGCCAAATAGAATTAAATGAGAAGACAGAACATTTCAAGACTGAGTCTTTATCAGCAGTCACAACAAAATTAATTTTAAACAGCCATCAAGGTCAGCATGGATGGAGCACTTATGGTAAAGGCCTGATTGCTGTGATGTCAGTTTTTTTTTAAATCAACACACTTTTTGATTCCCCAAATATTTGAACCTGGCACCTACACAAACTAGCTGCAATATTCTCTTGACTTAGGTTTAGAGTTGGCTCAATCTTAAGGGAAATCTCAAGGGAAAGGCGAGACGGATATACAATCAAACAATTACTGGTGCCAGTGGAATTGGAACTCTTTGCTTGCTCAAGATGGGGACGGAGAACCTATGTAAGTGTCCCAAGTTCTGTTTTGTCAAGTCTTAATTCAGTATTCAACCTTAAAATTGGGGTTTTAATATTTTTTGGGTGAATAGCTTATTTCCAACTGAGTTAACAGCAGTGAAGTTATGACAGTTTTAAGGACCATCATAAAACCATGTAACTGTCATCTTTACAGAGCAAAACAAAGCAAATGACTTTTCTGATGAAACTTGAAAGAACAACAAGGAAAAGAAATATTGAAAAAGGAAATTGCGCTGAAGTAACCAAATTATGACATCCAAATATTATGTAAACAAAACAAACAAATTTAAAAATAAAAGTGTGTAAGCATGACATACATTGTATTGTTTCAAATCTGCATGATTCAGATGTTTTTTTTTTTTTTCAAAACTGACTTTGCTGTCAGGTCAACCCAGTTCAAATTGATTACCAACTGATGTCATGGGAAGTAAAGGCGGCCTGTGTGGTGCTAACCACATCCCCCATTGAATTTTGATTAGTCTATAAAACTAAGAATCAAGTATTTTATGCCTGATGTGCCAGTGGCATCCCCCCCCCCCCCCCCCCCCCCCACCCCCAAAAAAATGCTTTAGTGACTTACTTTACATCATTCTGTCATTTATTGTTATTGTATTTAGAGGTGGACAGTTTAAACTGTAAACCACTTTGGCTTTTAATGGCCAGATGTATGCACAATATTTTGGTGGCATGGGTGAACCTGCAATAGAACAGCTACTGACAGTTTAGTTGTTAGAATATGTGGGTGATGAGTTACATGCAGTTAACTGTATTGACATATGGCATTTATTAAAATTATAGGAATTAATTAAACAGTATTTGATGAACTGTTGATACTATTTTTGCATGTTTGTTTGTGTGTGTGTGTGTGTGTGGGGGGGGGGGGGGGGGGGTGTTGTTGTTGTTGTTGTTCTTCTTCTTCTTTCTTCTTCTTCTTCTTCTTCTGCTTCTTTTTGTCTTCTGATTCTTTAAAAAAAAATTTTTTTTTAAAATAAATTATAGATTTCATCCCAAGACCCAGTGTACTTTGTGGTATAATATGCTTGTATCTTCCCATAGCAAGAAGTGGAGGAAGAGGGGGAGGGGAAGAGTATAAAGAAAATAACGAGAGGATAAAACAACGATGCTAAGACGAAGAAGCAGCAGCTGAAGAATACACTGAAGCTAAGTGACTGATTACGTGTATTCAAGTATAGAAATATAATCCACACTGATCTACACTAAACAGCACAGGGAAACTAATGAATGAATCTCTTTGTCATCATCGGACATTTATTCTTGTCTGTAATTCTGTCAAAATTATCTTGCCAAACATTTACGTATGCTGTTTTACCCCAGATTTTCTTCAGCCCCTTATCATACCTTCCTTTGTCCAGTATTGCCATCCCTAGTAGGATTGAGACTTCGGAAATGAGAAAAAAACAAGAATTAATCCAGGAAACTCAGTTGATAGGTAGCTGCGTTGCAGGGAAAACAAAAAAAATATATTAAATAAAAAGATCCTCATGTTCAACCACCATATTGGAAGGTGGATCTTTAGGTTATAATTGTGACTAGGTTCAGTGCACCATGTAAAATGGCTTTGCCACCAAGAGCCCTGAAAAAGGACTCTTGCAGTGTTAATAGATCAAAGGCGACAGACTCAAACATTGTCCACAAAATCGTCTACCAGCGAGGCAATATGCTATGAGTCGCTGATGAAACCCAGTTAGATGGTATAACACAGTGATTTTGGGGCACTCCTACATTTACAGAGTAACCCACATCTCGGTGGGGGAATGGAATAGTTTGTTCTTCACAGTGCCTGCAGCTCAGTGTTGGGATGGGATAGTTTGTTCTTCACACTGCCTGTAGCTCAGTGTAGGGATGGGATAGTTTGTTCTTCACACTGCCTGTAGTCAGTGTAGGGATGGGATAGTTTTGTTCTTCACACTGCCTGTAGTCAGTGTAGGGATGGGATAGTTTGTTCTTTACACTGCCTGTAGTCAGTGTAGGGATGGGATAGTTTGTTCTTTACACTGCCTGTAGTCAGTGTAGGGATGGGATAGTTTGTTCTTTACACTGCCTGTAGCTCAGTGTGGGGATGAAATAGTTTGTTCTTCAAACTGCCTGTAGTCAGTGTAGGGATGGGATAGTTTGTTCTTTACACTGCCTGTAGTCAGTGTAGGGATGGGATAGTTTGTTCTTCACACTGCCTGTAGTCAGTGTAGGGATGGGATAGTTTGTTCTGCACACTGCCTGTAGTCAGTGTAGGGATGGGATAGTTTGTTCTTTACACTACCTGTAGCTCAGTGTGGGGATGGAATGGTTTGTTCTTCACACTGCCTGTAGTCAGTGTAGGGATGGGATAGTTTGTTCTTTACACTGCCTGTAGCTCAGTGTTGGGATGGGATAGTTTGTTCTTCACACCGCCTGTAGCTCAGTGTTGGGATGGAATATTTTGTTCTTTACACTGCCTGTAGCTCAGTGTAGGGATAGTATAGTTTGTTCTTTACACTGCCTGTAGCTCAGTGTAGGGATGGGATAGTTTGTTCTTTACACTGCCTGTAGCTCAGTGTAGGGATGGGATAGTTTGTTCTTTACACTGCCTGTAGCTCAGTGTAGGGATGGGATAGTTTGTTCTTTACACTGCCTGTAGCTCAGTGTAGGGATAGTATAGTTTGTTCTTTACACTGCCTGTAGCTCAGTGTAGGGATGGGATAGCTTGTTCTTTACACTGCCTGTAGCTCAGTGTTGGGATGGGATAGTTTGTTCTTTACACTGCTTGTAGTCAGTGTAGGGATGGAATAGTTTGTTCTTTACACTGCTTGTAGTCAGTGTAGGGATGGGATAGTTTGTTCTTTACACTGCCTGTAGCTCAGTGTTGGGATGGGATAGTTTGTTCTTCACATTTCCTGTAGCTCAGTGTTGGGATGGGATAGTTTGTTCTTTACACTGCCTGTAGTCAGTGAAGGGATGGGATAGTTTGTTTTTCACACTGCCTGTAGCTCAAGGTGTATACAGGTCTCTGTAAGTTGGACTGACCTGAAAGGTGTATACAGGTCTCTGTAAGGTGGACTGATCCGGAAGGTGTATCCAGGTCTCTGAAAGTTGGACTGATCAGAAAGGTGTATCCAGGTCTCTGTAAGTTGGACTGATCAGAAAGGTGTATACAGGTCTCTGTAGGTTGGACTGATCCGGAAGGTTTATACAGGTCTCTGTGAGTTGGACTGATTCGGAAGGTGTATACATGTCTCTGTAAGTTGGACTGTCCCGAAAGATGTATACAGGTCTCTGTGAGTTGGACTGACCTGAAAGGTGTATTCAGGTCTCCGCCAGCTGCACTCTCCTTCACGGTGTATTCAGGTCACTGTAAGTTGAATTGTCAAGCGAGCTTACGTATGCTCTAAACGGAGTTCACATCAGACTGTGTATTCATGTGTCTGTAAGTAGGTCTGTCCAACATGCTCAAGTAAGCTCAACACAATATTAACGTGACAAGCTGGCAATCAAAACGGGGTTCACATCTAACATTGTGTATGGTCTTATTTCAAATTTAGCATTGCTCAGCACAGGATTAGCATAACGTTCTCGACCTAAACATAGTTCATGTCTCACCTTGTAAGGCTTCTTATGCCAACCATATAAGTGCTCCAATCGCTCAACACAAGATTAACATTAAACCCACAACTTCATCAGAGTTCACACTTTGCACAACGCCAACCGTAACTGATTCCCGTCAGGATTCCCCGGCCGTTTGAAAAAAGGGGGGTAGGGGAAAGGCGGGGGGGGGGGGGGGTGTGGTTGGAGCCTCGGCCTGATAATAAGAATTTTTTTAAAGGAGACATTAGGTTTTTTGCATCGAAGTCGGTGTTCATCAGTCTGAGAGGTGAGGAACCACGTTCTGCATTTAGAAAAGCCACATTAGTAAAATCCCGTATGCACGTCAGGCTCAAGTTTGATTTACCACAATTATATTTTATGTGCAGCGGGTCCGGGCCAATGCTTGAGTAGTTATGCAAGATTTTCACGCTGGGGTGAAGATATATAATCAGACTGCAATTTGGCAAACATTATCGGAAGAGCGCCGAAACCTGGGGAAGGAGGAGCGGGCGTAGGCACTTTGAGGAAATTCCCCCCCCCCCCCCCCCCCCCGTAAAATGAAGGACATTAAGTGGGTTAAGGGCCCACTCCCAATCATGTATAAAAAGTCCCTGCTTTTAACATTTTCGTTGATTTCTTTGTCACGGGACAGTCTTGTATTTTAGATGGTAAGAGCGGGTTTTTTGTGTTTTCTGTGCTTTAGCGCGTCTATTACTGTAAAATAACAATGCTTTCACTGTATAATTACGATTTTTTTTATTTTACTGTAGTAGGCTTTCTTTGTATCGACGCCAATGAACAATATAATTGGATACATGCGCTTGATGCTGAAGTTGGGCACGGAGTGTTTGTTGGAAGGTGCCAGGGCTTTGAAGTGGGTTGGGGGGGGGGGGGGATTCCACATATTTGATTCCAACAAATTACGTGGAGAGGAGGGGGGAGGGTGGACTGTTAGGCGCACCCTCCCCTAAAAAAAACCATTTTTTTGGGAGGATTCAAAGCTAACTCTCCTTTCTTCGACACATTTTTTTTAAATAGATATGTTCACACACAACTATGCTATCATTTTTTCCATTTAATACAGAACCATTTTTTTATTACGGAGGATGTTCACTTTTTCAATGGCAAGCAACTCACAGACCCTATACAAGAAATACTTTTCTTATGGGTTGTTTTCAAAACTCATGCTGTTGTCACACTTTAACAAAAATCTGAAAAAAAAATTTTTTTTTTTTAATCAACTCATGTATGGATCAAAATATATTTTAGCATGTGGCCTTGGATTTCCAAGGTTTTTGTGATTCTGTAATTTACAATTTGTGCAGGTGCTGTTGTTTTCTTAAAGCAGTGAATTTCTTTGATCTTTGTGTGACCAATATTTCGTGTAACCATGAAAATAGAATATACAGTAATTGGTACACTCGTGGGGATTGTTTGGAAATCAGTTCTCATGCGCAATGATGTGTTGTGATTGTTTTTATAGTGTTTCTTTTGAGAGCCTAGTCCCCACACAATGAAAAATCGGCAACTCACGGGAGACCTATACTGGAGATGACCAGCTGAGAGTTACACACCTATGACATGGTCCACTTTGATGTTTTGGAAAGTTCCCCTTACTCGATTTACTCAGATTACTGAAAGCATGCTGATTTCTTTTCATATACCGAAAAGAAGGCGACAAGAAAACTTATTGTTTGTCGACGTGGCAAAATGATCCAGCCGTTCAGTTCACAAGTGCATTTTTTATGGAGAACGTCGCCTGAGCTACAGAGCTAGTGCTTTGTGCCATGCCCTCGGCAGGCGACTACTTGTTCTACGGAGAAAGAACATATTTGATAAAACCCAGTGCAAAGAAGTCGATCCTCTCAATTTTAACCTTTAACCTTTCACATTTAAAAACATATTTGCAAGGACATGTATTTTTTACAGATTGCATGCAAATGTCAACAACTTACACTGAACAGTTACTGAGTTACTTATATTTAAAGTTTGGTAGGAATCTAGAAGGAACTACGACTTATGTAACCTTTTAAAAAAAATAGTAATTAATTCTATTTCAATTGTGTATTTTAACTATGTCTCTTCCTGATATGTGTATTATGCTAAATTATGAATAGGCATTGTAACTCAAAGGTTGTTACATCTGTCATTACTACGTGTGTTACACTGTTTGGGGATTGGGGGGGGGGGGGGTCATGTACCTCAGTGTTTAAGGTCACTTGGCTTGTGCAGTTGCCATGAACTGTACAGGCTGGATTTCCATATTTCCCCACAGCACACACACAAATCTCTATAACTAACTGAGGATGGAACTCGGGTCTGCTGCATGACTGATAACGTCTTTTCAAACACATACAAGAACCACACAACAACAAAAAACATGAGAAAGCAGACAGTTTTAGCAGACTACCAGAACAATTTTGTAGACCGCGGGTGGTGGACCACTGGTTGAAGGACAGTACTCTATACCACCAGTTTTTAACTTAATCTGAGGGTTACTGTAGAATTATCTAAATCTAGGGTTTTTTAACTGGGCAGTTCTGTATCTCTTCTAGGTATGGAACCAAATAATGAAGGTAATGGAATCAAGTGAGGAGTGTATGAGATTGAATGTATGATTACATGTTAAAACACTTGTTGCTAAAATAGATGAATCAATCTCATACAATTATTTTGTTTTATATTCTCATTTGTAATTGTATTGTTGACTGTCTGTGTTATATGCTGATGAAGGCTTCCTAGCCAAAACGCTCATTTTGTTGTTGGTGTCTGTGGTATTGTGCAGCTGATTAGTGAAATAAGAGAAATATCCAGGTAACCACTGGTAACAACAGTAACAAGACAAAGATAAAAGATGGCACCATAGTAAACACATCCTGAGAAGAAACGAGCAGATAATCACCAAACAGGCATTACAATAGGAATACAAGGACTCAGAAAGCGAGGCTGTCCGAAAGAAACCCAAAGAACATTGATGAGGAAGGGCAAAGTTGCTGGACTAGATTCCATAAATGATATTGAAGAGATTACACAGGACAGAACAGAACGAAGGAATAGACTGCGAGCCCTATGTGACATTTAATGGCATTGCAGGACAATGATGATGATGATGATGATGATGATGATGATGATGATGATGATGATGATGAAGCCCATTAGTTGTACATTAATCTGGGTTAACATTTTTGCAGAAATATGTGTAGCGTTTTTTTAATCAATATTTGCTTTCCGGTTCTGCTACTTAAAGTTTGACATCCATTGACTTGAAGAGGCAATTTTCGTTTGGCAAGCCAACAAGAACAGATCATTCAACCACATGAAACATTCTTAGGTTACCTGAAGTAACTAGCTGTCCTGTAGAGTAGAATGTTAAAAAAGAAGTTAACACACGAAATCTTAATTTTGTTGTTCATTATCATCATGTATAGACTGGTTTAACACCACCCCCACTGACAAATCCTTTCTTTTCCCCTTACCGCAATATAGAATAACAAACATTCCATAGCTTCCTAGCTCTTTGGCACAGACTCACAATATTTTGCATTTTTTCACCATATTGAACAGAGAACAAATTTCAAGAATAATTTTTTTTTTTAATCGGCCTAATATTGTTTTTCATCATCATCCTCTGTCTTCTATCTGACACCAAAAAAATGAAATGTGTGTGTGCGCACGTGTGTGTGTGTGTGGCTGAGTGTGTGTTTGTGAGTTTGTGTGTGGGTGGGTGTGTGGGTGTGTGATGAGAGTGAGAGAGAGAGAGAGAGAGAGAGAGAGAGAGAGAGAGAGAGAGAGAGAGAGAGAGAGAGAGAGAGAGAGAGAGAGAGTTCTAAATAAGACTCTTGCTCAACTGGGAAATAGAATTCTGCAAATTCAGTGGCTGTTTGCCATTTTGCAACAAGAACTTTTGATACAGTATTACCAAACTGTCAGACTCACAAGCAACAAAAACGACCTGGTCCCAAACCGGGGTTGGTAATTCTAACGTTAACGACAAGGGATACAATTAATAAAAATGTTTACATTAAGCACCACAGAGTTGTTTCCCTTAACAAACAAAAAAGTTATGCCTTCAACTACTCTTATTGCGGATCAATCAGCACGTTTTTTGTATGGACGGTCATCGATAAGGACGTTGCACATATGGTAGTAGATCGACTTGGACATCACAGCAAATAAAGGATCGACTAGGGCGGCACAATATTATGGCAGATGATTAACTTCAAAATATGTTTATGTTTGTTTATTCAACGAATCAACAACGTGGCACACGGGTTTATCCTATAAATGCTCCGTTTTTCTTCCTAATCAAGCCTGAGTCCGAAAAATCTCAGCGCAGTGCACGAGCTCTGTTGCACCAGCGAGGATCCTTAAATACTTTAGGTAGATTTATAACTCAAATTTGTATCATTTTCCGGATGAAGTCGCCTCTAAGTTTAATAGAAGTCCTCCAGCATCAATAAAGTGCTAGGATTCCTGAAATCACTCATGCACCACTTGCTGTACCGCTTCATCGGACCAGTGAATCTGGCCGACGCTCAACACTTAATCAAAGAAAGAACGGATACACAATCAGACAGTTACTGGTGCCATCGGAAATCAAACTCTTGGTTTGCTGCTGAAGATGGGCACGGATCGCTTATATGGTTATTCAGAGTACTGTGATGTCGATTCCTAATTCAACATTCAATGGGCCGACAAGTTTTTTCTCCTCCCAGACACTTTGAGCTCCATACACAAATTGTTGAGGTTTGAGACTTGAACAAAGGTACACGGGTAGTTACCAATAAGTGCTCCGTTCTTCTTCTAAGTCAAGTCTGAGTCCAATGAAGCTCGGCACAGTGCACAGGCTCTGTGGCACCAGCGAGGAGGCTGGAATACTTTTTTTTTTTTGGGGGGGGGGGGGGGGGGGGGGGGGGAAGGGGGGGTACACTTTTAACTCAAAATTTTGCCTGGGCAGCGAAGTTTGGCTTTTCAAAGTTCAATTTTCAACAATGCACACGGACGTCCGATCTCACTACCCAGAGACCAGGGGGATTACTAGAAGTCCAAGTTCACGTGAAAAAATCCCAACCCTTACTGGGGACTAAACCCGGAACCTCTAGCACTCGAGGCGGACACCATGCCTGGAGACCACGCAGACCCCTGCACATACAAATGACTTGGTCCTAGAGCTGGCGAGTACGGGGAATGTGGTACACACTGAAAATGAAGGTCATTGATAGTTTGCACTGAGCAGGCATGGAATTGCACAATGTTTAGTGCAGACGATTGTGACAATAAATTTCATTTTAGCTGAGTGCCCCTCTCTCAGTGTTTTCCCAGTGGGATCAAGCGTAAACTGGGCCGGTGGGGGGGGGGGGGGGGTGCGCCGCCCAACACCCCGCCCCGATTAGTAACTAAAAAATGTGTAAGACTTTATTGGGGCACAGTGGTGGGGTTGTTCCCCTCCCCTCCCCAACTCCCCAATTTTTGTGTGGCGGCTCGCCAACTAAGAGATGTGGTTTTATGCAAGGGTCGGAAAATGACATAACAAGCTAAAGGAGGGGAAAGGGGGGGGGGGGGGGGGCGAAAATAAACCTGGCCCCGACAATAAAGTGTGCAAAGCACGCTGTGAGAAACCATGAAGGACTTACAACTGATTTGCAAGCATACGAAACCTATCCCCCAAAAAAGTAAATAACACTCTATTCATTAAGCTAAAGAATTGGTAAAATGGGACTAAACATTTGATGTAAAGAATGTCCAACTATACAGAACTGAGAAGATGATGGGGTCTGTACCATACTGATACAGGCTGCTGAAGATCCAAAGTTGTCGAGAGCCAGGATCGCCCCCACCACTCGACAATGCATTTGACGATGACGTTTGACCTCGGCAGGTGTACAATGGGGAAGACTGGTACTCAGAGATGACAATGAAATGTTTGCAGTTCATGTTTCAATTTGCATGAGATCTATCTCAGACAAAGAGTTTCTCGCATCGCTCAACACACTATTAACAACACAAACACAGTCTAAATGAAGTTTGTATCTAAATTCATATACAGTATTATTTCCAACAAAATTAACAACTCTCAACAAATGATTAATTAAATAATATACTGAACTCATATTCTTAGCAGAGTTGACATCACTATGGTGATCGTCATATCTTATTTAAGTTCACGCATTGCTCAACACTAGACTGGCTTATTGATATCACATTCTCACAATCTGAGCAGAGATCATGTCTCACTTTGCTCAACGTCTTATTTCAAACACGTTCACGCATCGCTCATGATATGATGAACAACTCAGAGCCTGAGCAGAGTTCACACTTTACTCATCGTCAACTTTCAACCAAACCAAACAGCTCAAAACATCTATTAACCAAACGAACTGACAATATAAACGAGAGTTCAAGCCTCGATTTGGTTACGATCATAATAAAAACAAATTAAAGTATCCGCTTATACCGGATTAGCAAAACCAGTCGAAACAGATTTAATTTCTAACTTTGTGAATCGTCGTATTTCAAAGATACAAACGTATCATGGCTCACCATATGATTAATATGAACTCACAATCTAAGCTGAGTTCACAACTTATACCTCGTCAACTTTCAACAAAACAAAAACAAGCTGAATCATTGTTCAGTACACGATTAAAATAATGAACTCACAATCTCAGAAGTGTTCACATTTTGAACGCCATCAACTTTCAATCACACAAACCAGTTCACGCATGGCTCAACGAACGGTTAACTGAACTCACTCACAATATAAGCCTCGATTCGGACACAGACATACAGAAAAGTTGAAAGTTATCGTTCATCACAACATTAGCACAACCAGTCTATGCAGAGTTCAGGTCACCGTTTGGAAATCGTCTTTTTTCAAACATAAAAGTGCACTGCATCGCTTACGATATGATTAACATGAATTCACAGTTTAATAATTAGAGTGTAAGTCTCGTTTGGACTTTTGTCATTGTGCAACCAAGTTTAAGCATCGCTCAGCACAAGATCAGCATAACGAGGACATTGACACATTTTACGGCTATCTTCCGAATGACGGTCCTAAATTATCGAGCCAGAAAATATACCCTAACAGGGCCTCAGTAACGTGTCAATTGCGCAGTTCCGTCGTCTTGAAATGCGAGCTTCCTGCGACTTCCGCCGCCGTCGAATTGCGAACTTTCGGCAACCTCTAGCCGCCTATTTTAGCCACAATCCACTCCGCGGCATGGATTGGGGGGGAACTAGATGGGGGAGCAGGGGCATCTCCTGCAGCTCCTTCATTTTATTTGCTCGTGGTCTTAGCCATCTGTTTTAGACAAGTGTGACCGCGTGGGGTCACTTTGCAAGGTTGCGGGGTTCGCAATTCGGGGGTGGCGTTATAGTCCCCGGAAGAGTGCAATTGACACGTGACTGAGGCCCTGTTGGGGTATATTTTCCGGCCCGATAATTTAGGACCGTCATTCGGGGGAAAGCCCATTTTACTCGAGACTAAGGGTGATTCAGCGAAAAAAAAAAAAAAACTCACACGCCAAGCAGACTTCACATCTCATTGTGGACATCGTTTGTCTTCAAATAAATTTACCATCGCCCAGCAGAAAAAAAGCAAACGCTCTCACAACCTATTATCTGTGACTCCTGACTCAAGCCTCTTGGCTTAATTTTGTGTACACAATTAAGGGGCTATTACTGTTTTTCCCCCTCTAAACTTAACATCACAGCGGTATTCGTGCTTTAATTTACCACTACATCCTATTTATTTATTAATTACTGCAAGCTGCAATTTTATTGTTTTATCGACAAGCTTGCAACAATTGAGAAATAAATTAACAAGGATTGAAGACTCCGCACATGGGAAGTAGGGGTAAAGCACGTATGCCGCTGGTGTGTTAAAGTCTAGATTGGGAAAACAATAACAGCTTTCACAACCTTTACACATTCGAGGTAACGACATCTGCGGTAGGTAGCCAGTTCAATTACTCGTCGCCTTTCTTTGCCGGATAACTGCCCCCCCCCCCCCCTTAACAAAAAACATGTTTTGCACATTATCAGGTATCCATTGTTGTGTGTTGCTAAGAGAAGCCAAATATGATTTCATCACGATTTCATCTATGATATCAACAGGATTGCACGGGATACAGCAGAATTGAGGACTGGACTGTGAGTTGAGTTGATTCAAGAACCGACATCACAGCACTCGGTGGCATTCCCATAAGCGCTCCGTCGCCATCTTCAGCAGCCAGCAAAGAGTTCTGATAACAATTGTGCCTGTAGCATTCTAATTAAACGTCCGTCTTGTCTTTCCTCTGAGCCTCGAGCATCTGCCAGAACCTCTCGTCACTCCCCCCCCCCCCCCCCCCCCCCCCCCCCCCCCCCGCATCAATCTCACCAGACTGTGGTGATCCATCAGCTCCTCTAAACTGTACACGCTCTCCCACAAGGCACTAACCACGTTTGCCTTGCCATGCATCAGTACTCTACCACGTTGAGCAGAGACAGCCAATATGTAAGACTGTTAATTTCCCAACACACTGTGCCCAACTTCAGCATTTAGCACAGTTGTCTAATTTTATCGTTCATTGACACAACAAAAGCAGACTACAGTTTTAAAACAAATGTTATTATACAGTAAAAATATTTTTAAGACAAATTCCAAGGGGGGAAAATGCCACTAACCAGGGACTAATAACATTACTTTTCCGCAATGACCAAAACTGTGTTCACGTTGATGGAGCGTGAGAAGCGGCTGGCTGAATGGTTCAGAACACAGAACTCTTATGTAGGAGACCAGGGTTCGAATTCCTGTGTACGTTTTTGGAATTTTGCTTTTTCTTTTTTCTGTCGGAACAAAAATACAATTATAATCCGCACAGCCCATGGCGACAGCACTAGCCATGCGGCCTTACCTCAGGCTTAAAGACCCCACTGCCTACACCGTAGAATGTGTAATTTGAGGCAGTAACAGCAGTTGATGGAGTATTCCCTTTCAAGTGATCACGTGATAACGATGTTTAACTGTAAATGTGAAATATTAAGAATTATGTAAAGAAAATTGTGGTACTGTCTTATTAGCCGACCCAAAACAGGGAAAATCCACAGGTCACGGGACAGTCAAATATTTCAGGGGGTGTAGAGCAAGCATATAGTTTTGGTTAGGGTTAGGTGAACGCTTAAAAGCCTTGCCCTTAGAAGAAACTCGCTAAAGCACAGAAAACACGGAAACCCGCTCTTACCACCCTCTAAAATACTGGACTGTCCCGTGACATGATTCTGTGGTCGGCTAAAAAGAAATCACCGAAAATTGTAAAAGCAGCGATTTCTATACATGGTTGGGAGTGGGCGCTTAACCCCCTTAATGTTTTTTTTTTTTTGCGGCGTAAAGGTGGGTTGGGGGGGGGGGGGGTGGTCCCTCAAAATGCCCAAGCCCGTTCCTCTGTTCCCAGGTTTCGGCGTTGCTAGGCTAATGTTAACAAATAGCAGTCTGATTATATGTTTGCATCCTAGAGTGTATCTTGTGTAACCTTTGAAAGCATTGGTCCGGACTTCAGCCTCACGTGTATACAGGGTTTTACTAATCTGGTTTATCTGAATGCAGATTGTTGGTTCCTCACCTCTCAGGCTGACGAACACCGACTTCAAAGGAGGACCTCTAATTAGTCTCATTTTAAGAAATGCTTGTTATGAGGCAGAGGGTCAAACCATCTCGCCACACTGATCTACAACCGAAACCAGCTCGAGTTCTCGCTTACTGTCAAGTATTGTTTGGACGCTGCTAATTCGAGCTGTCGATGCTATAGCTTCTAACTGCTGTTTTCCATTCGTTTTCTTGAACTTCATGCACTCACTGCACTCACACCCATGCAATGTCTGCACTCACACCCACATAGTGTCTGAGCTCTTTGGCTACGCTTGATATTTCAGTTCTCTGCAAGGTGGACTGACCCACAAGGAATATCCAGGTCTCTGTAAGATAGACTGATCCGGAAGGTGTATACAGGTCTCTATAAGTTGGACTGACCTGAAAGGTGTATTAAGGTCTCCCCCAGCTGCACTATCCTTCACAATGTATTCAGGTCACTGTAAGTTGAATTGTCAAACGAGCTCACGTTTGCTCTAAACGGAGTTCACATCAGACTGTGTATTCATGTGTCTGTAAGTTGGGCTGTCCAACATGCTCAAGAAAGCTCAACACAATATTAACGTGACAATCTGGTAATCAATACGGTGTTCACATCTAACATTGTGTATGGTCTTATTTCAAATTTAGCATTGCTCAGCACAGGATTAGCATAACGATCACGACCTAAACATAGTTCATGTATCACTTTGTAAGGCTTCTTATGCCAACCATATAAGTGCTTCAGTCGCTCAACACAACATTAACATTAAACTCACAACTTCAGCAGAGTTCACATTTTCCACAACGCCAACTGTAAACCACACATACCTGGTTACTTTTCGCTCAACACAAGATTAGAACAATGAACTAACAATCTAAGCCGTGTTCACAACTCACTAAGGACATGAATACATTTCAAACAAATGCAAAATCAAATTTAAACATTTCAAACAGAGCTCACTTCAAGCTTTGCACATCACCAGATACCAATCGCTCAAACAAATTCGGGCATTACTCAGCATACAATTAATTTAGTAAACAAACAGTCTAAGCAGAATTCGTATTTTATTGTGGACAGCGTCAGGTTTCAAACAGTTTCACGCAACGGTCAGATCAAGATTAGCCTATTGAGCTCACAGTCTAACATAATCAACTTGTGCCATATCTGAAAAATTTATTTAGGTCTCTATAAGTTCGAATGAATTGGAGCTGAACTGTCCTGTAAGGGACATTCAGGTCTTTGTAAGTTAGACTGTCCTGACAGGACAATTCAGGTTTTTGTAAGTTAGACTGACATAAAAATTCGTTTTCAGGTCTCAGTCTGTTATGAAAGGAGTATTCAGGTCTATGTGAGTTAGACTGTCATGAAAGGAGTATTCAGGTCTGACTGGGTGTGTGTTTGTGAGTTTGTGTGTGGTTGGGTGTGTGGGTGTGTGAGAAAAAAAAAGAGAGAGAGAGAAATTATTATAAATAAGAGCTCTTCCTAACTATGAAATAGAATTTTGCAAATTCAGTGGCTGTTTGCTATTTTGCACCAAGGAATTTTGATACAGTATTCCCAAATTTTCAGACTTAAAAGCAACAAAAACCATCTTGACCCAAACGGGGCATGATAATTCTAACGTTAATGACAAAGGACGCAAGTAATGAAATACCAACCTTGAGCATTACAGAGTTGTTTCCCTTAAACAAACAAAAACAAAAACAGTTATGCTTTCAACTACTTTTATCGTGGATCATATAAGGTGGAGTAGGCAAAAGGGGGGGGGGGGGGGGGGGGTGTTAGAGCGCCGCTTAACATCCCCCCCCCCCCTGATTTGTAGCTAGAAAATCTGTAAAACGATACTGGGGCAGGGTGGTTGGGTTAATTCCCCCTCCCCCCAAACTCCCCAGTGTTTTATTTATGGCGAGGCGTCTGCTAAGAGATGTTTTATGTAGGGGTCGAAAATAACACAACAAACTAAAAAAAAAAACAAAAAAAGAAAAAAAAAAAAAAGAAAAAAAAAAAAAAAAACACAAGAAACTTGGCCTTAACAGCAAAGTGTGCAAAGCAAGCTGTGGGGAACCATGAAGGACCTGCAGCTGATTTGCAAGTTCATAGAGGCAACACACATGATGGCCTGATCTAAGCATATGAAACCGAACGCAAAGAAGCATCAACTAAATACTATTTGTTCAGTAGGCTAAAGATAGCGGACACCTATGCATGTAGTTATGGAATTGGTAAAATGACAACTCAACGTTTGCTTCAAATAATGTCTAACTTTGCAGAACTGAGAAAATGCTGTGATCTGCACCAAACATCTGAGGAAAACTCTAAGGAGATGTCAACAACCTCTAGCTGACAGCTGCTTTTCACTGAGTACGTAAATATTGACGTCTTTTATCGTACGGCAGCGAGTCCTGGACAATTAATAAACAAGTCAAACACTGACCGGAGGTAGCGTGAGTGTGCTTTTTTTAAAAGAATTCTTAGAATTCCATGGACAGTCAATATGAATAATCCAAATATTTTGAAAAAAGACAAAGACCCGAAGACAGCGTATCACAAACATCAGGAAAAGCCATTCATTTGTTTACTTATAGTTTGCTATGTTATTGGGTGCGGTGGAGTGAGGCGCGGTGGAGGGAGGGCGGTGAACATAAAACTTAGACATGGGATTACTGGGTATATCTTTGAAAGACAACGCGAGCGGTTTCTTGACAGCCTTTTGTCATAGCATGAAAGAGTGGCAGCAAACAGATACATGCTGCTGAAGATCCAAAGTTGCTGAGAGGCATGATCGCCAACACCACTCGACAATGCATTTGACGATGACGTTTGACCTCGGCAGGTGAACAGAGGAGAAGAGTGGTTCTCGGTGGTATTTTCCAATGAAATGTTGCAGTTTATGGTTCAATTTGCACAAAATTATCTATCTAAAAAAAAAAAAAACACAGTTTCTCGCATTGCTCAACACACGAGTAACAACACAAACACAGAATCTTAATGAAGTTCGTATCTAAATTCGTTTACAGTTTTATTTCAAACAAATTTAACAACTCTCAACAAATGATTAATCAAATAATATACTGAACTCATATTCTCAGCAGTGTTGACATCACTATGGTGATCGCCATTTCTTATTCAAGTTCACGCACTGCTCACCACTAGACAGGCCTAATGAGGTCACCATCTCACAATCTGAGCAGAGATCATGTTTCACTTTGCTCAACGTCGTATTTCAAATACATTCACGCATCGCTCATTATATGATTATCATTAACTCACAATCCAAGCAGAGTTCACAATTTATACATGGTCAACTTTTAATAAAACAAAAACAAGCTGAATCATCGTTCAGTAGACGATTAAAATAATGAACTCACAATCTCAGAAGTGTTCACACTTTGAACGCCATTAAATTCCAATCACACAAACCAGTTCACGCATGGCTCAACGAACGGTTAACCGAAGTCACAATATAAGCCTCTATTCCGACACAGTCATAAAGAAAAGTTAAAAGTATCGCTCATCACAACATTAGCACAACCAGATTAAGCAGAGATCAGGTCACAGTTTGCAAATCGTCTTATTTTAAACATACAAGTGCATGCATCGATCACGATATTATTAACATGAATTCACAGTTTAATAAGTAGAGTATACGTCTCATTTGGACTTTGTCATAATGCAACAAAGTTTAAGCATCGCTAACCACAAGATCAGCATAATGATCTCATAGCTTAAAGAGAGTTCACAATATCCTAAAGACATTGACATATTTTACTCAAAACTAAGAGTGATTAAGCTCACATGTTCAGCTGAGTTCACATCTCATTGTGGATATAGTTTTACTTCAAATACATTTATCATCTCATAACCTAGCATCCGCGACTCCTGGCACAAGCCTGTGGCTTAATTTTCTGTACACAATTCTGCTATTGTTTTCCCAATCAAGACTTTAACACCCCAGCGGCATTCGTGCTTTATCACTATATCCTATTTATATCTCAATTATTGCAAGCTGTAGTATTAATTCATTATCGACAAGCTTGCAAAAATTGAGAAATATAGTAACAATGATTGCACATTTTCAGAACCCGCACATGGGATGTAGTGGTAAAGCACGAATGGGGGGGTTTAGAGTCTAGATTCGGAAAACAATAACAGCTTTCACAGCCTTGACACATTCGAGGTCACGACATATGTGGTAGGTAGCCAGTTTCCTTACTCGTCGCCTTTTTTTCCGGATAACTACCCCCCCCCCCCCCACCTCCCTCCCAACCAACATACATATTTCTGCACATTATCAGGTACCCATTGTTGTGTGTTGCATAGAGAAGCCAAGTATGCCGGACACGATTCCATCCATGACACCGCCAGGATTGCACGAGATGTGAAGAACTGAGGATTTGACTGCCACCTGTGTCTGACGTAAAGCTGGCGCCACAGACTGATTACTATTATTATTATGAAGCTAGGCCGACCTTAGCCTACTGGTGGGACCAGATAATACCATGTTATATCACCATTTGTTCAATAAAGTAAAGACACAGACTGATAAATGCAACTGTGGAATTGATGAGAAGGCCAGTTTCACATTTGCTGCAAAAAGAATGTCCAGTATAAGGATAAGAAAAGAAGACTGTCGGGAGTTGCACACGCTCTCATCATCATCAGTCCTCGTTATGCCTGGTCGCACATGAGGCTTCAGAGAGGACTTTTCATGCTTTCCCGTCCTGTGCAATCTTCAGTGCAGTTTCCCATGTCAAAGATGCCGCACTCAGGTCACTTTCCATCGTTCGTCTCCATGTTGTTTTTGGGCGCCCCTGTTTTCTCTTTCCCTCTGGTGTCCATGTGAGAGCTGTTTTGGCAGGTATATCAGAAGTCCTTCTCATAACGTGGCCAAGCCATTTCCTTTTTCTCTTGGTAATCATACTGTCTAAAGTTTCTTAGTTTGTTGCTTGAAGTAGTTTAGTGTTTGAGATTGTATCTAGCCAGAAATTTTTGATAATTCTACGTAGACATGTGTGGTGGAAGGTGGACAGCTTGTGTGCAACCTTTTTTGTCATTCTCCAGCATTCCGCTCCATAAAGAAGAACTGTCAAAATGATGCTCTTGTAGAGTCGGAGTTTTGTTCCTCTGCAGTAATTGTTCCATTTCCAGATTTGCCTCATCTGTCTAAAAGCAGCTCTAGCTTTGTTCATGAGTGACTGTATGTCTTCCTCTGTCCCTCCCAGTAATGACACCACACTGCCAAGATATGTGAAATGTTCTACATTTTCAAGTGACTGGTTGCTTATGGTCACTGGTTGTTGGTTTGCACACGCTCTATTTGGTATAAACTCTTAAATCTGAAGCTCGAGTGAAATGATGCTTTATATAAACTCTCTTCGTCTCGGGCTGCTGATGCTTCAACATTGTCGTTACTAAGTTTGTATTCCATATACGAACAAATTGTATGCGCATGGAAAGAGTGGGGGGGGGGGGGGCGGAAGGGGAGGGATACAGCAAATTTGTAACAAAAAAGAAGTGTAGTAATAATTTAGAATATAATGTGGTAATATAACAGAGGAATGGGTCAGGAAGGGTACAGAAATGTGTAACATGAAGTTAACCAATAAATAAATCGCCAGATCCCTATTACTGAAAAGTTTCAATATTCATGAGTACATTCCATTGGTCGGTGTCTGTGGCTTAGACGTTGCGCATGCGCTTCGTAATGCCGGGGTGCGGGGTTCGATCCCAGTTGCTGGCCTTGCGTTAGTTTCAACAGTGGTATCATATAGTTTACCGCTCAGTAAGCAATGGCAAACTACTAGACGTAATTTTGCCTAGAAAAACCAAAACAGCCAATACTGGGGTTGGTTCTTCAACGTTCTGCAACATTTTACTTGGCGGCTGGTGATGTACAAAGTAGGAGAAGATTGGTACTCACGGACGTAAAGAAAAAAAAATAGCAGATATTAGAAAGACGATGTATGAATGAATAGGTGCATCAATACAAACAAATAAATTAAAACAAGCTATAAAAGACAGGGGAGCAGTCGTGGTGTAGCAGCTAGATGCTTACTTGTGGATTGGAAGGTCGTGGGTTCTGCTTTGATGGAGCCGGACTGAATGACCTTGGCTCCCAGGTCGACACCGTCTTAAATTGTACCAGCTACATTTCTGAAAAGTAAAGGCGGACGGCGTGATGCTGGCCACATTACCCACCAAGTTCTGATTGATCAATAAAATATAAGTTTAGCCCTACAGGCCCTTATATAAGGGCGTGGACTAATGGCAGATAACCTTTCAATAAGCCCACTTGCTGAAATATCTGATGATGACGAAAATGGTGATAAGGGAAAGGGGCGAAAGATGACAACGATGAAGATGATAAGATAGTCAATTAAAATAGATAAAATAATCTCCCTGAGCTTAAAACACTAATTTAATATTTTTATAATCTGGCATTTAAAAGGGCGTTCTTGAACACACAGAAGTATATTTCCCTTGATCAATATTGTGTTTAAATACGTAACATTACTCATCCTTCGATGTCTGCTGTATTGGCATCATAGCACTTTAGGATCATGTTATTCAATGCTTAGAGCCTTCCAACAAACGCTCCGTGCCCAACTTCAGCATCACGTACAGGTATCAAATTTTATTGTTCATTGGCGTCAACACAACGAAAGCAGACTATAGTTAAAAAAAAAGTTATTATATAGTAAAAATATCTTTAATACAAATTCCAAAGGGAGAAAATGCCACTAACCAGGGACTAATCACATTACATTTCCGCAATGACCAAAACAGTGTTCACGTTGATAGAGCGTGAGGAGCGGCTGGCCGAATGGTTCAGAACACAGGGCTCTCATTTAGGAGACCAGGGTTCGAATTCCTTTGTAAGGTTTTCTGAATTTTTTTTCACTCTCGGGGTGCCAAATACAATTATAATCTGCACAGCCCATTTCGACAGCACTAGCCATGCGGCCTTACCTCATGCTTAAAGACCCCACTTCCTACATTGCAAAATTTGTAGTCTGAGGCAGTAACGGTAGTTGATGGAGTGTTCCTATCAAGCGATAACCTGATAGCGATGTTTAACTGTACATGTGAAATAATAAGAATTATGTCGAGAAAATTTGTTACTTTCTTTTTAGCCGACCACAAACAGGGGAAATCCACAGGTCAAGGGACAGTCAAATATTTCGGGGGGGGGGGGGGGGGGGGGGGGGGGGGGGGGGGGGGGGGTGTAGAGTAAGCGTATAGTTTTGATAGGGTTAGGTAAACGCGCAAAAACCTTGGCTGGGAGTGGGCGCTTAAATTAACCCACTTGTTCTTTTTGCGGCGTAAAGTTGGGTGGGTTGGGGGGTGAGGGGGGGGGGTGTTCTTCAACGTGCCCAAGCCCGTTCCTCCGTCCTCAGGTTTCGGCGCTCCTGCGCTAATGTTAACAAATTGCAGTCTGATTATATGTTTGCATCCCAGAGTGTTTATCTTGTATAACTTCTCAAAGCATTGGTCCGGACTTGAACCTGACGTGCATACAGGATTTTACTAATCTGGCTTATCTGAATGCAGATTGTTGGTTCCTCACCTCTCAGGCTGATGAACACCGACTTCGAAGGAGAACCTTTTTTTTAAGAAATGCTTGTTATGAGGCAGACAAACAAACAACTACCCCCCCCCCCCCAACACACACACACTTTTTTTCCCTTTCAAACGGCCGCGGAATCCGGACGAAAATCAGTTTTATTATTTGTAGTCTCTGCTAACTAAAACAAAGTGATAGGAGCGGGAAATCATGTTTCGTCCCACTGATCTACAACTGAAACCAGCCTGAGTACTCGTTTACTGTCAAGTGTTGTTGAACGTTGCTAATTCGAGTTGTCGGTGGCGTAACTTTTAACTGCTGTTTTCCATTTGTTTTCTTGAACTTCCTGCACTCACAGCCACACAATGTCTGCGTCTGTAAGTTGGACTGTCCCGAAAGGTGTAAACAGGTCTCTATAAGTTGGACTGACCTGAAAGGTGTATTCAGGTCCCCGCCAGCTGCACCCTCCTTCACGGTGTATTCAGGTCACTGTAAGTTGAATTGTCAAGCTAGCTTACCTATGCTCTAAACGGAGTTTACATCAGACTGTGTATTCATGTGTCTGTAAGTAGGTCTGTCCAACATGCTCAAGTAAGCTCAACACAATTTTAACGGGACAAGCTGGCAATCAAAACGGGGTTCACATCTAACATTGTGTTAATGTCTTATTTCAAATTTAGCATTGTTCAGCATAAGATTAGCATAACGATCTCGACCTAAACATAGTTCATGTATCACTTTGTAAGGCTTCTTATGCCAACCATATAAGTGCTTCAGTCGCTCAACACAAGATTAACATTAAACTCACAACTTCAGCAGAGTTCACATTTCGCACAACGCCAACTGTAAACCACGCATACCTGCTTAAGTTTCGCTCAACACAAGATTAGAACAATGAACTAACAATCTAAGCCGTGTTTACAACACACTAAGGACATGAATACATTTTAAACAAATGCAAAATCAAATTTAAACATAACAAGCTTACATTTCAAACATAGCTCACGTCAAGCTTTGCACATCACCAGATACCAATCGCTCAAACAAATTCGGGCATTACTCAGCATACAATTAATTTAGTTAACAAACAGTCTAAGCAAAATTCGCTTGTCATTGTTGACAGCCTCTTGTTTCAAACAGTTTCACGCAACGCTCAGATCAAGATCAGCATAATGAGCTCACAGTCTAACACAGTCAATTTGTGCCACTCGTCTCTTGGCTTACCGTTGATATATCTGAAAAGTTTATTTAGTCTCTATAAGTTTGAATGTACTAGAGCTGACATGTCCTGAAAGGGGCATTCAGGTCTTTGCAAGTTAGACTGTCCTGACAGGAAAATTCAGGTTTTTGTAAGTTAGACTGACATAAAAATTCGTTTTCAAGTCTCATTAAAACTGTCATGAAAGGGGTATTCAGGTCTATGTGAGTTAGACTGTCATGAAAGGAGTATTCAGGTCTATGTGAGTTAGACTGTCATGTATGGAGTATTCAGGTCTATGTGAGTTAGACTGTCATGAAAGGAGTATTCAGGTCTATGTGAGTTAGACTGTCATGAAAGGAGTAATCAGGTCTGGCTGGGTGTGTGTTTGTGTGTGGTTGGGTGTGTGTGTGTGTGTGTGAAAAAAGAGAGAGAGAGAGCAATAATTCTAAATAAGAGCTCTGCCTAACTGTGAAATAGAATTCTGCAAATTCAGTGGCTGTTTGCTATTTTGCACCAAGGCATTTTGATACAGTATTACCAAACTGTCAGACTCACAAGCAACAAAATGATCTTGACCCAAACGGGGCATGATAATTCTAACGTCAACGACAAGGGATACAAATAATGAAAAATCTGCCTTGAACACTACAGAGTTGTTTCCCTTAACAAAAAAAAAATGTTATGCTTTCAACTATTTTTATCGTGGATCAATCAGCACGTTATTTGTATGGAAGGTCATCGATAAGGACGTTACATGTATGGTAGCAGATCGACTTCCACATCAGAGCAAATAAAGGATCAGCTATGGCGGCACAATATTATGGCAGACAATCATCTTCAAAATATGTATATGTTTGTTTATTCAACGGATCAACAACATGGCACACAGGTGTAACCTATAAGTGCTCCGTTTTTCTTCTTACTCAAGCTTGAGTCTGAAAATTCTCAGCGCAGTGCACCAGCTCTGTTGCACCGGCGAGGATCCTCAAATACTTTGGGTAGATTTATAACTCAAAATTTTTCACGTGCATTCCAACTATCAATGGATTTTTTAAGTGCGCAACAATACACACAGGCGTCCAATGTTACTACCCAGAGACCAGGGGTAATAACTAGAAGTCCACGTGAAAAAATTCCAACCCCCACCGGGACTTGAACCCAGGATCTCTTGCACTCGAGGCGGTAACCATGTCTTAAGACCACGCTGCCCCCCCCCCCTATAGAGACGCTACAACTTGCATGACAGACGGTCAATAGCAAACCAGGTCATTACAAAAGGTGGTCTTTTTGGTGACACATCTTGCACAACGTTCTGAATTTAATAGGGCTGGGTATTGAATCTCGTCCTTTGGGTCAAGAGTACAGATATTTTTAGGGGGCTACAACTTAAAATCCTCAAATTTTTTTTTTTTGTGTGTGTGTTCAAATTTGTAAATGTATTCTGACAAGGTTTAAAAAAATGTATCATTTTCCGAAGAAGTCGCCTCTGAGTTTAATAGAAGTCCTCCAGCATCGATAAAGTGCTTGGATTCCTGAAACCACTTATGCACCACTTGCTGTACCGCTTCATCGGACCAGGGAATCTGGCCGACGCTCAACACTCAAGGGAAGGACGAAATGGACATACAATCAGACAGTTACTGGTGCCATTGGAATTGAAATTCTTGGTTTGCTGCTGAAGATGAGTTCGGAGTGCTTATGGGGTTATTCAGAGTAATGTGATGTCGATTCTTAATTCAAAAGTGAACGGGCCGACAAGTTTTTCCTCAGAGACACTCAGAGCTGCACACACAAATCGTTGAGGTTTGAGGCTTGAATAATGGATCAACATGATGGCACATGGGTAGTAACCCACCTGTGCTCCGTTCTTCTTCTAAGTCAAGTCTGAGTCAAATGAAGCTCAGCACAGTGCACAGGCTCTGTGGCACCAGCGAGGAGGCTGGAATACTTTTTTTGTATGTGGATGGGGGGTGATACATTTTTAACTCAAAATTTTGCCTAGGCAGGGAAGTTTGGCTACTTTTTTCGATTTCCAACAATGCATAAGGACGTCCCATCTCACTACCCAGAGACCAGGGGGGATTACTAGAAGTCCAACTCCACGTGAAAAAATCCCAGCGCTTACCGGGGACTGAATCCGCAACCTCTAGCATTCGAGGCGGACACCATGCCTGGAGACCACGCTGACCCTGCACATACAAATCACTTGGTGCTGGAGACTACAGGGAATGTGGTACACACTGAAAGTGGAGGTCATTGATGGTTTGCACTGAGCACGCATGGAAATACACAATGTGCAGTGACGACGACTGTGACAATATAACATAACATAGCCTCATGTGCTATGATATAGTTTCGTAACTCAATGCCATATTATAAAAATATCAGACCAAAGTTTCAAGCACAGGGAGTTCATTTTCGCTGAGTTTCCCCCTCTCTCAGTGTTTTCCCAGTGGGATCAATGGTACACTGGACCGGGGGGTGGGGGGTTGAGCGCCGCCCAACACTCCCGACATAATTTGTAACTAGAAAATGGGTAAGACATTACTGGGGCACGGTGGTGGGGTTGTTTCCCCACCCCCAACTCCGCAATGGTTTTTTGTGGCAGCGCCTACTCAGAGATGTAGTTTTATGCAAGGGTCGTAAAATGACATAACAAAATGGGGGGGGGGGCGATAATAAACCTGGCCTCAAAAGTAAATGCAAAGCAAGCTGTGGGGGATCATGAAGGACTTACAGCTGATTTGCAAGCATACGAAACCTAACCCAAAGAAAGTAAATACCACTCATTCAGTAAGCTAAAGAATTGGTAAAATTGGCGACGAAACATTTGATGCAAAGAAGGTCCAACTATACAGAACTGAGAAGATGCTGGGGTCTGTACCATACTGATACATGCTGCTTTGACAATATAAACAGAGTTCAAGCCTCGATTTGGTTACGATCATAATGAAAACAAGTTAAGGTATCCGCTTATCGCAAGATTAACAATACCAGTCGAGACAGTCATGAAGTCTCATTTTGGATATCTTCGTATTTCAAACATCCAAGTGCGCGCATGGCTCACCATATAATTAATATGAACTCACAATCTAAGCAGAGTTCACAATTTATACATCGTCAACTTTCAACAAAACAATACAAGCTGAATCATCGTTCAGTACAGGATTAAAATAATGAACTCACAATCGATTCGGACACAGTCATAAAGAAAAGTTGAAAGTATCGTTCATCACAACATTAGCACAACTAGTCTATGCAGAGTTCATGTCATAGTTTGCAAATCGTCTTATTTCAAACATACAAGTGCTTGCATCGCTCACGATATGATTAACATGAATTCACAGTTTAATAAGCAGTGTATACGTCGGCGAAAAAAAAAAACTTACATGCTAAGCAGACTTCACATATCATTGCGGACATCGTATGACTTCAAATAAATTTACCATCGCCCAGCAGAAAAATAGAAACGCTCTCACAACCTATTATCTGTGACTCCTGAATCAAGCCTCTTGGCTTAATTTTCTGTACACAGTTATGGAACTATAACTGTTTTCCCCCTCTAAACTTAACACGACAGCGGTATTCGTGCTTTAATTTACCACTACATCCTATTTATTTATCAAATACTGCAGGCTGCAGCATTATTGCTTAATGGACAAGCTTGCAATAATAGAGAAATAAATTAACAAGGATTGAAGACTCTGCACGATTGCAGCTGGGGTGTTAAAATCCTAGATTCGGAAAACAACAACAGCTTTCACAGCCTTTACACATTCGAGGTAACGACATCTGTAGTGAGTAGCCTTACTCGTGGCCTTTCTTTTCCGGATAATCCCCCCCCCCCTTTTTTTCAACAAAATACATGTTTTGCACATTATCAGGCACCCATTGTTGTGTGTTGCTGAGAGAAGCCAAATATGCTGGACACGATTCCATCCATGATATCAACAGGATTGCACGGGATACATCAGAATTGAGGACTGGACTGTGAGTTGAGTTAATTCCCATAAGCGCTCCGTCGCCATCTTCTACAGCCAGCTAAGAGTTCGGATACCAGTGGTGCCAGTAGCATTCTAATTAAACGTCCGTCTTGCCTTTCCTCTGAGCCTCGAGCATATGCCAGAACCTCTCGTCACTCCCCCCAGCATCAATCTCACCAGATTGTGGTGATCCATCTGCTCCTCCGAACTGTACACGCTCTCCCACAAGGCACTAACCACGTTTGCCTTGCCATGCATCAGTACTCCACCAAGTTGGGCAGAGACAGCCAGTATGTCCGCCTGTTAATTTCCCAACACACCGTGCCCAACTTCAGCATCAAGCACAGTTGTCCAATTTTATTGTTTATTGGCGTGGACACAACGAGAGCAGACTACAGTTTAAAAAAAATGGTATTATACAGTTAAAAAAGACCCTTATTATACAGTAAAAACGTCGTTATTAGACAGTAAATATATCTTTAAGACAAATTCCAAGAGGGGGGGGGGGGGGTGGGGGGGGGGGGGGGGGGGATGCCACTAACCAGGGACAAATAAAATTACATTCCCGAAATGACCAAAACTGTGTTCACGTTGATGAAACGTGAGGAACGGCTGGCCGAATGGTTTAGAACACAGGGCTTTCATGTAGGAGACCAGGGTTCGAATTCCTGTGTAAGGTTTTAGAATTTTGTTTTTCTTTTTTTCTGTCGGGGCAAAAATACAATTATAATCTGCACAGCCCATGTCGACAGCACTAGCCATGCGGCCTTACATCAGGCTTAAAAACCCCACTGCCTACACCCAGAAAGTGTAATTTGAGGCAGTAACGGCAGTTGATGGAGTGTTCCCTCTTAAGCGATCACGTGATAACGATGTTTAACTGTACATGTGAAATAATAAGAATTATGTAAAGACAATTTGGAACTGTCTTATTAGCCGACCAAAAACAGGCAAAATCCACAGGTCATGGGACAGTCAAATATTTCAGGGGGTGTAGAGCAAGCGTATAGTTTTGGTTAGGGTTAGGTAAACGCTCGAAAACCTTGGCCTTAGAAGAAACTCGATTGACGGTCCCTATGTGTTTGTTGTTCTAATATACTGTAATGCTAACCTGCTATGTATCAGCTTTTGTGCCTCAGGAATAAGGAAGGCACTGTCCTAATTCCATCCTCCGGGATCAATCGCCATCGATTTGACGGCGTTGTGTAGATCATGAGCACCGGAACGTTGGGGCTGTGGTCCTTCGAGGCCCAACCCTTCCTTTAAAACAGTGAAAAACGGTGGGGCGCTAAGCTTTCCTTTCAATCCATATATAGAAATTCTCTTTCGTCTTCTTCTTTTCTTCTTCTTCTGTTCCACCTTGTACTTCATGTCGGGGGGAGATGTGATGTTCGTTGATGGGCTCTGTCAAGAGCACTATTAAGACTGATGTTCATTTCTGTAAGGCTGTTCTTAATGCCATCACTCCATATTTTCCGAAGTCTTTCACTCACTCTATACCCGTTGTAACGGTTTAGTGTGGCTCGCTGTGGCAGATAGTACCAGGGCATTCTTGTTAGGTGTCCAAACCACTTCATTTGTTGTTCTTTGATGACCTGTAAGACTGGCTTTACTCCTAGCATTCGTCTGATTTCATGATTTCGTATTCTGTCTTTCCATTACTCTTTACTGTTGAAAATTAGGAAATGCATTGTTATCTGACGGTGCGTTTTTATCAATTGATTGGAATGATGTAAAACCTAACAACTATCGGTGACCCAGAAGATGTGTGTGTGCGTGTGTGCGTGCGTGCGTGCGTGCGTGCGTGCGTGGGTGGGGTGGGTGTGTGCGTGTGTGTTTACTACTAAAGCGTTAATTACGCTTATTTTATGATTAAATTTATATATATATATAAATACCAGGGAGACACCGTGGTGTAGCGGCTAGACGATTACTGCGGATCGGAAGGTCTTGGGCTCAGGTTCTGATGGAGCCAGACTTTTATTTCAAAAACAAACCTGGCTGCCAGTTCGACCTAGCCTCTACTGGGTGCCAGGTATAGCCCTGGGAAGTGACGTCCGCCAGTATGGGTGCAAAAATCACCAACTGAGTGTCGACTGGTCTTTAAACTATAGGTCTAGCTCTATATGCACAATACCTCTGAAGGTGTGGAAAAGGTGAAGTAAAGGGCCCTTTTCCACACCATTCAGGCCTGTTGGGTATATAGGGCTAGACCTATATTTTATAGGCCAACGGCACAAGATGGGTGACGTGGTCAGCATCATGCAGGCCGCTTTTACTTCCTATGACTGCACCTGGTACCCACTCAAGGCTGGGTAGAGCTGGGAGCCAAAGTCATTTAAACAAATTGTAAAATGGCTGGCTCCGCCAGGGAGCGAACCCACGACCTTCCGATCCGCAGGTAAGCGTCTAGCTGCTACGCCACGGCGACTCTCTGGAGTGGAAAAAGGGTCTTTTATTTTACTTACAATTAATACTAGGCTGGTTTGTGACGTCTTGTAAAGGTTATTAATTTATTATCTTGATAAAATAACACATAACATAAGCCTTGACCTGTTATGGTCGTGGAGGTGTAAAGATGGAAACATTAACACACAAAACCCGATATCTTTCTATGTCTTCTGTTTGATGAATAAGTGTAGATATCTTAGTCCTGTCCGTTTCTTGATGTTGTCATTCCCGTTTTCTTCTTTACCCTCCTCTTCTTCGTCTACATCCTTGAAGTACAGTCTTCATAATCGAATAATGACTTACCAAGTACCCGAACCAAGCTAACTGGCGACGTTTCACAACTGCCAAGAGAAGCTATTAGTAATGTATTTACAAAACTTTAAACAGTCAGCTATTGCCTGTGAAGGTCGGCTGCAATGAATCTGAAAGCATCTCTGTACGTCACCTCAGTTCCCCACTCCGTCTACTTAATTTAGGACATCTTCCCATTTCTATGGCCGCCTAATGTCTGTCGGCGTCTGTGGCTTGGGCGTTGCGAACCCGCTTCGTAATGCCGAGGTACCGGGCTCGATCCCAGCTGCGGATGATTTGTCTTGCTTTGGTGCCGAGAACTGACCGCGTAGAAAGCAATGGAAAAATACTGAAAATTAATTGTGCCTAGAAAAACCACAACAGCCAAAAAAATGATGCAGTTGGTTTGCAAAGTCCTGTAAAGGATGCACAATTAACTTAACTGTTGTCTGTCTTCCGTCTATCTGTGTGTGTGTGTGTGTATACATTTATGTATACGTTAACGTATGTATATCTGTAATTATAAAAGTTACTACATACATGCTCACATATATGTAGCGTAAATACATGTGTTATATATGTTCGAGCGTGTGTACTTGAATGAGGTGGAGCGTCTATGTGTGCAGTAATGAATTCAAGTAGTTTGTATGCAATCATAAATACATCAGGTATAATACATAAATATATGCATATATGATAGCGGGAGGGGAATGTTATCTGCAAGTTTGCAAAACACTATGCTTATCGATATTAGCTTTCCTCGCCGCTTGACATTTATTTTTATGTTAGCGTAACTTCAGAACATGAGAGGCTAAGCCCGACAGGGGTTAATCCTCTACGCCCTAATTTATTAGGTTGAAACCCTTAAGATGCCAGAGCCCCTAAGTTCTGGTGCCCCTACTCCAAAAGCCATCACAGAAAACGCCAGCATTACTTATTTTAATCATCCTTGTGTCCGTGAAGATGTCCGTTTGCAGCATCCCTAGAGACTCTGGCAACTCACAGAAATCAATGGCGCATGACCCCAATGTTCTAGACATCCGAGATATCCTTGATTTCTGAGATCTATATATGTGTGTTTCATTTCTGGCACATAACTCTTCTGTTCAACCTTTGCGTGTTACGAGAAGACAGTTGAGAACATGACATTTGACAACTTTGTTTCTTTGTCGGGTTTAAAATATTGGTGTCTAGTTGACTTGCCTATTTGCGTGTATCCGTTGCATTTAAATGCATTTCCTCTACATGATTTCAAAAACCAAACGCAGCATTAACTGATTGTTTTGCATAGGCATAGAAATCTGGCAGTTCAGGGCTGTTGAAACTTCTGTAGAGGTGTGCTGAGGCTGAATCGTCGTACTACCGAAGGTCCTGGCTGAGGGCATTCCCCCCCCCCCCTTCTTTTCCCCCACAAAACATGCCTGCTTTACTATGTATAGAAAGAAATTCGCTTCAACGGCCTTTGTTTATACAGTTCATATTATTTCACACATATTAATTTTTTTTTAATTTGCTTTTGGGCACATAATTATTATGCTTTTAAACTAGGGGAGAATCGCGGTGGTCCAGCGGCTAGACGCTCGCCTGCGGATCGGAAGGTCGTGGATTCAGGTCCTGAGAGGGTCAGGAATTTTTTCAAAAATTGACCTTGGCTCCCATGTCGACCCAGCCTTAAATTGGTACCTGGGAAGTAAAGGCGGTCGGCGTGATGCTGATCACATCTCTCACCAAGTGCCGTTTGGTCTAATAGAATATAGGTCTAGCCCTATATATCCAATACGCCTGATGGCGTGTAAAAGGGTTATTGTTTTTTAAAAACTAGTTTTATATGCTTCTTGAGGTCACGCTTTCTGGGGGTTGGGGGGGGGGAGGTGGGGAGGTGGGGTGGGGGTGGGGGGGGGGGGCAATATTTTCTCTTTTTTTTTTGGTCGGCACCTCTTCTGTTACAATTTTTTTTTTTCATGCTAGTGTACATTTATTAGTTTGTCTTTCTTTTCCTAGATGTAAGACACACTTATAGTTGTCAACATCAAAGAAAACATCTATGAAAACGCCAGCAGCTGACTTCTAATCCTCATAAATCGGGACTGGGAAACTGGGTTCACAACCCAGAGGCTACCGACGCCGATGCTTCCTTCCATAAAACAGAAGGCAAAAGCTGACATGAGTAACATAAAGTTCTACTGCGAAATATTCTTAGCGCTTCACTAGATGTAAACTCCATTGGAATGTTTTGGCTGTTTATCCGTTTCTGGACTTTATTTACACTTGTTCTAAAAAGAGCGTTTTACGTGCACATTCGTTTTACAAATATGCCTTATTTTTAATCGGAGTGTTGGCTACTTCTCTCTCAGACAGATGTACTCTGACTTTCAAGTAAACACCGATTATTATAATTAGTCATCTCTTACAACACGCTTATAAGGGACATTGGGTCTTTTAAAAATAGGTTGGGCCCCATAATACACACTGAAAGATTGCTAAGTCGAACCTGCCGCCCCCCTTCCCCTCCCCCACCCTTTTTTAAAAAAACCAACAACAAACAGCAACAAAGCAAGAAACAAAAGACATAAAGAAATGCTTATTCATCGTGGGTATTTTACCTTAAGGAATTCCGACTGAAAAAAATGTGATTCTAAAACATTCTAACTGACAATGTCCTCGCTCAATACACCCAACATCTATCTGTTTTCTTGTCTCGATTTCGTTCCTTCAACGCTGGTTTCACTTTTTCTTATTGGAAGTTTGGAAGGGGTCCAACTTTCTCATTTCCGATTACTTCAGCAGCTTACAAAAATCAATGATGGCTGACCTGGTTTCTTCAAACTCTGAGCCATTCCTGGTTTCTTTGACCTATGTCTATTTAATTTCTGGTTTGTCACTTTTGTGTTAAACATGGCTAGGTTCGGACCGGAAAACGGTACATGTATCCTTTTGACGAACCGCAAGAAACGTTTCAGTGCTTGCTTTCTGATAGTTTTTTTGTTTCTGTTCTAAATCGTGGTTGTTGTCTTTGAGAATTTTCAAACTTTCTTTGCTTTATGATGTGAGAATAGTATGCCGGTTATTACTTTCTGCTACTGGTTAGTTGTAGCCAGTGTTGCCACTTTGGATCTTTTATATCCAAATTTAGATCTTTTTCATTGCATTAAGATACTGTTTTTGACGTTTAGATCGTAAATATTTTTCTAAGCGCTTTTCATATGGAGTTAGATATTTTATAGATTTTTTTTTTCTTTCATTGTCAATTTAATAATTACTGTGTAAAGTATTAACTACAATATTTTTGTTTTGGTCTGGCACGTACATTGTGACAACTGCCATTACTTGAACTTTGAACTCTCACTGGGGTCAACGCACAAATATCTGGCAGCCCCGGTACTGATTAATAAAAACGTGCGTAAATCATACTAAGTTTGTTTCAACCGGATCCTCACTGTGCTGACTTTGCATTTCTTTTTCATGTAATTTAAAAAAAATAATTGCTCACCTTCTTATGTGGCTTTCACTTTGAAAAAAAAAAAAAACTTTCAACATGCCAAAAGTAAAGTATGAGCAACAAATTTGGAAAGAGTGGTTGCATGATGACAAAATTAAAAACTGGGGATATGACCAAAGCTTGTTGTAAGTACTGCAAGTGTGAAATTAAAGCGAAAATACAAAACTCAAAGAGTCATGCAGGGACCAAAAAAAAAAAAAAGCATAAAACTGCAGCTGCATTTAAAGATTTACACAGCTGACATCTGTTTTCAGAACTACACTGATAAATGAATCATCAAAAGTTGAAGTATCTGTCGCATTGTTTTTAATTTGTCACTGCGCAATTTCAAACTGTGACCATTTGATTGATTTGTAAAAAAAAATCTTGGACTAGTTCAATTTGAAAAGTGTGATGTAGAAAGTATAGTTTAGGAACTGAAGGACCTTTTAATCAGCAAACATTTAGGCTTGAAGAATTTGGCTGTAATTGGTACTGATAATGCCTCAGTGATGGTTGGTATAAACAATGGCGTTTATGACAAGCTGAAGGAAGCTAACCCATCGTTAATACTTATAAAATGTATGCGTCATTAATTGCAGCTAGCATTATCAAATGCTTCATCTAAATATTTACCAAGGAATTTGGAATACCTTATTGCTGAAACACTTATCTGGTTTTCCAAATCATTTGTCAGAAAAC
>CAJHNH020002602.1:115000-167500 GCA_905116865.2 Candidula unifasciata | reverse complement strand
TCCTTTGTCGGGTATCAATGTAAATACCTGCAGGAATTTCTTCACTGTCCTCTTTAGCATCTCTATGTTAACAGGGCCCATACATTAAGTAAAGAAAAGTTGCACTGTATTTAGCCATAGATGTTGCACGAGGCAACTAAAAATAAAAATAAAAGCAAAGGATCCTTTTCTACGCCTTTAGGCGTATAGGGCATATAGAGTTAGACCTATATTTTATAGACCAATCGGCACAAGATGGATGATCTTGTCAGCATCACGCCGGCCGCCTTTACTTCCCGGGACTGCGCCCGGTACCCACTCCAGGCTGGGTCAACCTGGGAGCCAAGGTCATTTTCAACTAAATATATTTAGCGGAAAACTGGCTTATCGTCTTATCTCATTAAACATCCCACCGGCCCTCTTTTTCACAACACCGCTCCCCCCCCCCCTTTTTTGTAAAAAAAAGTTGAATTTCAGAAAGCCTGTGCATCTTTCGTATATCTCACTTTTATGACAGGATGATACTTATTGAATACTGATAGTTTACCCCCAGGCATATTCAAATAAACGAACCGGTCAAGATAAATTTTTAAGCGAATGTTGATGAGAGAAACCAAAGATGCTGGGCTGGATTCCAGCCATGATACTGAAGTAATCGCACAAGAATGAACTGAGTGGACCAATAAGCTGCGAACTCTGTGTGACATTCAATGGTACAGAAGAAAACCATGTGAATGAATGAATACTGAAAATAGCTGGTCCCATCACAGCTTAAATTATTATTTGTTTCCAATAATGTTTATACTCTACCTCTTACGGACGTTTAATCAGAATGCTACTGGCACCATTAGTATCGGAACTCTTCTCTGGCTGCTGAAGATGGGGACGGAGTGCTTATGGGAATGTCCCGAGTGCTGTGATGTCGGTTCTTGAATCAAATGAAATCGATATCAAATCTTACCTACAAGTAGCACAAGAAGTACTTTATTTTTAATTCACGCCAAACAAAGGATATCCTGGAGTTCCCGGGAAAGTCAAATATTTAATGGGTGTTATAGGTTGGGATTAGGGTTAGGATCTTTGTCAGCTCCGATCCCCTCAGAGACAAAGACTAACCCTAACTCTAACCCTGACCCTAACACCTGCTGAAAGTCTTGGTTTCAAACCCACTCTGGGCGGATTTGATTTCTAAGAAATCTTTTGCTCCCAAATTGAAACGGACTAAAATGGGTGCCTGGTAATTTGGTCATCATGATCACGATCTTCATTCTGTTGTACGTTAGACAGGAAATATACGGGGAAGTTAAGGCCACCAGCTGGATGTGACAACTTGACCAATTGAGGTGATTGGTGTTTTAAAAGAAAAAAAACGTCTAGCATCATATGCCAAACCCACCATTGGCGGGAAAAGGGTCGTGTGCTTTTATTGTACACTTAACAATGCATGCCTCACTCCTCCCAAAAAGTGCTGTTTCTCATTGACAAAATGTCTGGCAACGAGCAGAAAACGAATGTATCCGTTGTGTTATTTTACACAGAACATTAGTAATACAGCTGCGCTGGAGGGGTTATGGAAATAATTACATTTCCAATTCACTAATCAAATTATTTCCTGTGTGCAGGAACCCACTTTATATAATCGTGTGTTGGAATGGTTGTTTTATTTCTTGATTAGGAAAATATAGAAGTGGAACATGGAGAGAACGCGATAATAAATGAATGATAATGGGTCTTCTTCTTCTTCTTGCAGTCGTTGTGAGGTTGACCGTCTTAGTCATCGAGTGCCGATTGTTCTATGAAAATGTGGGTATATAACTATATGCAAGTACTGTTCGACAAACGTCAAGAGTCACTAAGAAAAGCGTTGGTTAAAATCATAAAACAAATTTGACATAAATCTAAATAACATCAGTGAAAATAGCATTTACTAAATCCCAACTTGGCACGTCAAGTAAAAAATACAAAAATGGTGAAACTATGGGGGTGACTGCAGTCAAGCTAATACAATGAATTCCAGAGAAATTTGACTAAAAAGCTCAACAAAATGGGAAAGAGGAAAACGTGCACAAAACAACACAACGTAACGTTTCGGCCAGGCGGCCTTTTTCAAACACAAGTGGACTACACAAACGAGGAATGGAGAGTGTGTAGATCTCTAAGGGGTGACGTGAGCGACGTTTAAAAAAATGTGATGCGGAATAAATGAAATAAAATAAAATAAACGATGGCTGAAAAATATAGTCACAATACTGGGAATAAAAGAAATGCAAGTGTTAATGATACATAAATGATATTGATAAGAAATAGAATATGGTAATAATATGAAATAAAATAAAATAATTAACATTTAAAATGTGATAAGATTAGAACTATTTAGATGAAGGTATGTTGGATATGCGACTATCAATTGCTCTTCAAAGACTAAAACAACTGAATAAATTATGGAATTGTACAGATAGAATTACAAAGGTCAGATTTTTAAAAGCATGCATCTTTCCCATTGCAACATACGCCTGTGAGACCTGGACACTTACTAAACAAGCGGAACAGCGCATAAAATGCATTTGAATATAAATGTTCAGACAGGGTTTCTAAGAATATCTTGGGTAAAGAAAAGAACAATGCCATCCATCACTTCAAGAGCTGAATATTGAAGAGGGTTGGCTAGTAAAGACAATAAACAACCAGAAAATTGAAATATTTTGGTCACTTTGAAACGTCATGGAAGTCTAGAGAGAACAATAATGGAGGGGTATATGCCTGGGAGAGAGAGGAGAGGAAGGGCCCAAGGAGAAAGATGGGTGCAGGATGTGGCAGATGATCTCCAGATGAGTGTATCAGACGCAGGACATCTTGCTCAGGATAGGAAGGTTTTCCGGAGGGTTGTTATGGCAGCGAGGTTCCGCGAGGGACATGCTACTGAATGAATGTTGGATATTGATACCTCTTGGACTAAGAACGCCAAGGCTGTGGATAAGGCGATTTTCCAAAGCGAGGCGTGTAGTATGATCGCTAGAGCAAGATTTTAATGCTGTGGACAGATATGTCATCTTTACCGCGCTGTGGTCAGGGCTATTAAAATGAAGAGGGATTGTTTGAGTGTCTTCTTTGTCGATATCAGAGAGGTGTTCCCCTGGAAACGATCAGCTAGCTTCCTGCCAGTCCTCCCCAATGTATGCCATGCTGCATCGTTTTTGCAGATATTGCATAAATTACGTTGCGGGATTTCGCAAGTAAAAGGTTCCCTAATTTGAAAAGAACCATTAGGGAAACTGACCTAAGAAGTCTGGACAACGAAAGGACATGTTTTTGCAGGTGCTGCGTGAGCACTGAGTAGTCCCAAGAGGAAGTGCTGTATGGATCGGTGGAGTCGGCTTCGGACAAGTATGTCTTTAAAGGTTGCCGATCCGTGTCTGGAAACTAATCTAGGTTTCTCACTAAAGATAATCTTGGGAGTCCGGATCAGAGCGGAGGATGTCAAAATGACGAAAGAATACTTTGGAAGCAACCACATTGTTAGGGTGAGAAGTCAAGATCAATTAGGTCCCATCATTGGTGGAGTTACGTTTGGTAGGAAAAGAATCTCTCCTGGTGATTGCTAAAACTTTGTTTTAGAGCCCCTTGTAGAATGTGTTCCGGATAGAAACGGGCACGGAAGAATTCAGAAGTTTCAACTGATTTATCAAGAAGTCAGAATCGTCAGAGCACAACCTGCGCAATCGAAGTAGCTGTGAATATGGGAATAGAATTTTACACGGTAGTGGAGAAAGACGTGAGAAGTGACGGGTTTGTATAGAGGAGAAACTGGAAAAGTGAGAATCCTATGGAGGGGTTTGTTAGTAGGCTGTGTACAAGGAAAAAGTAAAAAAAAAAAAAAAAGGGCTTTCAGACACGGGAAATCGATGCTAATCGTGATGTCAAGAAAGTTAACTGAAGTGGTGGAAGATCAGTGATGTGAATTTGATAGCCGGATTGAAATTGTTGATGTAAGTAATAAATTGTCAAGCTCAACCATGGACATTTCGGTGATACCAACGCCATCATCTATGTATCTCCTATACAACCTCCGGAAACTTTGCCCGGGTATGATAACTCGACCTCGAATTCCAGGTGGCCCATAAAGAGGCACGCGTAACTAGGACCCATCTTGGTGCCCATCGCAACCCCACTGATCTGGTCAAAATACTCACCATTAAACTCAAAAGAGTTGAAGGGAGACTGGTGACAATCGGTTGGAAAATACTATCTAAAAAATTCAGAAAGATACACCGTTGGAACAGGAGCATGCAGATACATTTGACGTCCAGGGTTGTTGGGCTTATGGATCTTAGGCAGCAAGTACATACAAGGTTTGCCAAGTTGGCTGTCAAAAACACGCATATTGTTGGCCTGCTTAGGAAGAGTACCCTGTGAAATAAATGATTGTAACGTGTCCTTGACTTTCTTATTGTTGGAGACGGTGGGGTCGTCCCTTCTTGCGGAATAGAAAACGGGGTTTCTGAGTTGGGTACTGGCTTCCTCAATATAAAGATCCTTCCTCCAAACCACTACAGCGCTCCCTTTGTCAGCTGACTTTATAACAATATCGTTCCTCTTTCTGAGGGAGGAGAGAGCCCGCCATTCACCTTCGGAGAGGTTGGATTTAGGTAAAGGCCTTTGTTCCAACTGTTGGATAGTATGAAGCGTGTGGCTGATGAATTTTTAGATAATATTTTCCAACCGATTGTCACCAGTCTCCCTTCATTTGTCAAGGACACCAACCATGCCCTCAACATTTTCGAATTAATCAGACTACTTCCCGGTAAAACCTATCATCTTTTCCTGATAGACGTATGCTCCCTCTATACGTCCTATCCCTCACTATGATGGTCTTAGAGCACTCCAGTTCTTTTTGGACAGAAGGTCCAACCCGATCATCCCTACTTCAATTCTTGTACGCCTTGCCGAACTGGTACTGACCCCCTCAACTCTTTTGAGTTTAATGGTGAGTATTTTGACCCAGATCAATTGGGGTTGCGATGGGCCACCAAGATGGGTCCTAGTTACGCGTGCCTCTTTATGGGCCACCTTGAATACGAGGTCAGTTTATCATACCTGGGCTTGCAAGTTTCCGGAGGTGTATAGGAGGTACATAGGATGATGGCGTTGGTATCACCGAAATGTCCATGGTTGAGCTTGACCAATTTATTACTTACATCAACAATTTCAATCCGGCTATCAAATTCACCTCACTGATCTCCACCACTTCAGTTAACTTTCTTGACATCACGATTAGCATCGATTTCCCGTGTCTGAAAACCACTGCCTACTACAAACCCACGGATTCTCACAGTTATCTCCTCTATACGTCTCACTCACCCACTACCGTGTAAAAATTCTATTCCATATTCACAGCTCCTTTGATTGCGCCAGGTTGTGCTCTGACGATTCTGACCATTCTTTGATAAATCAGTTGAAACTTCTTGAATTCTTCCGTGCCCGTTTCTATCCGGAACACATTCTACAAGGGGCTCTAAACAAAGTTTTAGCAATCACCAGGAGAGATTCTTTTCCTACCAAACGTAACTCCACCAATGATGGACCTAAATTGATCTTGATTCTCACCCTAACAATGTGGTTGCTTCCAAAGTATTCTTTCGTCATTTGGACATCCTCCGCTCTGATCCGGACACCAAGATTATCTTTTAGTGAGAAACCTAGATTAGTTTTCCAGACGAGATCGCAACCTTAAAGACATACTTGTCCGAAGCCGACTCCCACCGATCCATACAGCACTTCCTCTTGGACTACTCAGTGCTCACTGCAGCACCTGCAAAACATGTCCTTTCGTTGTCCAGACTTCTTAGGTCAGTTTCCCTAATGGTTCTTTTCAATTAGGGAACCTTTACTTTGCGAATCCCGCAACGTAATTTATGCAATTATCTGCAAACGATGCAGCATGGCATACATTGGGGAGACTGGCAGGAAGCTAGCTGATCGTTTTTCCGGGAACACCTCTCTGATATCGACAAGAAGACACTCAAACCAATCCTCTTCATTTTAATAGCCCTGACCAACAGCGGTAAAGATGATGCTGTCACAGCATTAAAATCTTGCTTTAGCGATCATACTACCCGCCTCGCTTTGGAAAATCGCCTTATCCACAGCCTTGGCGTTCTTAGTCCAAGATAGTATCAATATCCAACATACCTTCATCTAAATAGTTCTAATCTTATCACATTTTGTAAATTGTTAATTATTTTATTTTATATTTCATAATTATTACCATATTTCTATTTCTTATCAATATCATTATGTATCATTAAACACTTGCATTTCTTTTTATTCCCAGTATTGTGACTATATTTTTTTAGCCATCGTTTATTTTATTTTATTCATTTATTCCGCATCACATTTTTTAAACGTCGCTCACGTCACCCCTTAGAGATCTACATACTCTCCATTCCTCGTTTGTGTAGTCCACTTGTGTTTGAAAAAGGCTGCCTGGCCGAAACGTTACGTTGTGTTGTTTTGTGCACGTTTTCCTCTTTCCCATTTTGTTGAGCTTTTTAGTCAAATTTCTCAGTAATTCATTAAAAATACAAAACGCATACACACATTCAAACGCAACGAAGCTGTAAAGTTTTGTGACGTTTCAAGTAACCAAAATATTTCAGTTGTCTGTGTTTTATCTTCTTTAATAGCCAACCTCGGCGTGATGTTGACCACATCATCCATCCTGTGCCGATTGGTTTTTAAAATATAGGTCTAGCCCTATATGCCCTAGACGCCTAAAGGCGTGGAGAAGTGTCCTTTACTTTACTTTTTTTTAAATAGCCAACCTTTAGTATTCAGTTCCTGAAATATGGATGCATGTGTTCTTTTTTTTTTCCACATAATATTCTTATAACAAATCTAAAATATTTGTATTTAAAGCATTTTAGGAACTTTAAGGATAGATAAGCCACCTTCACCCTACGATATAGTCTTCATTCTTTGTAAGGTGTCAAGTGGTCTTCTCGGTGGCATGGTTTTTGCAAGCGAACTCTAAGTCTGATTAATGTTAAACCTAATTAAGAAGGAAATCTGTTCGCGAACAATCGCCACTACACATGGAATGTCAAAAGTACGATAACCTTACTTGTTTGGCTGAAGGACGTTTAAGAAAAAAAAAATGATTTGAAATGTGAATTTATGGTCAGAAGACCAAGTTACACCTGCTCACCATCGCTGAGCTGTTTTCATGCCTCACGTGCATAGAGGAGTGCCATAGGAAGATACGGCATCCATTTTCACTGACAACATAATTAATTTAATTATTATATGCCCTTATTTAAAGATGTATTGGAAATAATTAGGTGTTTCTTGAGTTTTGACGAATAGTAAATACACCCGTTGCGGAAATGGCGCGTAAAGCTTCATTGCATTTCTTTACGAATTGAAGAGGTACAACCTGTTTTATACACAAGAAGTTTAGGGTTTTCACAGGAGAGATACGGCTTTAACCCCCCAGGGCGACACAGCCTTGATTGGGTACTAGGTGCAGTCCTGGGAAGTAAATACCGCCGCTGTGATGCAGACCACATCATCCACCAAGTGCCGATTAGTCTATAAAAATATAAGCCAAACCCCTATTTTACCAATAAAGGCGTGAAAAAAAGGGGGGGGGGCCTTTACTTTTTGTTTTTAATTTTTTCAGGAGAGCTACACTCTAGAACCATCATTGTAATCATCATTTCGTCATTTGTTTTCGAAATTAAGGTCATCAAAGACTCAACCAAGACCATTATCTCCTTTATTGACATCATCGTCTTTATCATTAACACCAACGACAATATCAGCATCATCACTAACGATACCACTGTTATCATCGTTATCCATCGTCATGATAAGTGAGCCATAGTGGTTTCGTTGTTATCATCAGAAAATTAATCATTAGTTGTCAGTGGTCGTTTCCCGGAAGTATCAGTCTTATTTTTCTTCTTAATTTCCTTGAGCAAAATATAATCCATTGTCGGCTTGCTATGCCTGTCGCAGATTAGGGGAGTATTTAACCAGATGGATTCCCACTAGCCTGAGACCCCAGAGCCTCAGTTTAATCGTGTGCACTTCTTTGAAGGGTGGTCATCTGGGGGTGTCCTACGGGTCGTTGGCAGGCCTAATGGTTATCGTTTTCCTCTCCAAAAAATATCTACCCACCCCGACACTGCTGGACTGCAATGTTATCTGGTATTTCTTACCTTATTAGTTGTAGAGGAGCCTTGCAATGCGTTCTCCTCGTAGACTGTAGGAAGGGATTAGCTAGTGTTATATTGTTTGCAGTAGAGACAATTTCGGTGTTCCATAGGTTATGCTGTTGTTTACTCGTTCGTTGAGGTTTCACTGCAGACAGGTTGTTTCAATCTGCTCTGTTTCTGTTCTAGTGAAAATCACACAAAATGACCTTCGCTGTCCCATTTTAAAACTAGTAAAATATGTCAGTGTCAGCAAAATCTTGAAAATATCACACGCAAAGTAAATTCAGGCAGTTGTCAGATGTGCCAACGCCTAAAGTCCCACGTCATATTTGCAGTTCACTACTCATGTAAGTGTTCGGCTTTGTGGCTAAGTTGATGCGAACGCTTCGTAATGCCGGGATGCCGGGTTCTATCCCAGCTGCAGGCCTTGCGCCGTTTCGGCAGTGGTATCAAGAAAGCCGACCGTCCAGAGAGCAATGGCAAACTACTGGACGTAAATTTGCCTAGGAAAACCACACAAAAGCCAGGGGCTGTTTGGGTTGGTTCTGCAACGTCCTGTAAAGGATACGCAGCTAAATTCTAATTCATGTAAGTAGTCAATAAGAAAAGTTTAAAATAAGAGTTAGAAAGGACCTACTGTTTTCTGTCGTTCACATGTGTGTATATACGACTTGTAGTATTTCTTAATTAACAAAGGAGGATATGAATTAATGTTTTCTATCGTTTACAAGCTATCTTATTGTGCATACAGATTTTTTTTTTCAAACCGAGAAACCATGAGTTTTTAATTCTTTGGCTAGGTACTATGGATATCGCAACCCTTCAGCCTTGACTACGTGATAAATACAGTAAAACTGATATGTCCTGTCATAACACTTAGAAGTAAACATGATTTACGATGTTCTTTCGCTTACAATTCGATGCACAATTAAATACCTTTTTTGTGTCGTTCATAATTACGTGTATACATGATGCACCGTGTTTTTCCTTTATAAAAAGACGCATGAATGATCTATACTGTTCTAAAGTTTACAGTTAGATGTAGAAATGATGTCTTTGCTATCGTTTAGACTTAGATAAATATAGTATTTACCTTTCTTTTCGTTTACAGTTATGTTACAAATGACTTAAGGTACTATTGCTTACAATTTTATGCTAAGAAAACTTAGTATCGTATTTTATCTTTTATAATTAGATGAATACTTGTCTTAGGGTCGTTTGTCATCTACTAATGGGTTTAAACACGCACGTTTTACTATAATGTTACTGTGACGATATTTTCACAGTAAGACCTTCTAGAAGTGAGAGAGCCCCGAAATATTTCAAGCCTTGGGAATTTCACACAGAAATGATGTACACAGCCGTTGTGGTAATTTCCGAATCTTCATTCCAATCGATGAAGACGTAGAATCTGTGGCGCCAACATAAATGGCGAATTAATGAGCGCCATATTTCTCATAAATGCTATCTATGTCTGAATATTGTCCGATTGCCTTGCTGTTCTGTGATATGTTGTACATGTCATCAGATTCGTTTCTGCTTCACTTATCTGAACATCTTCAATGCACAATCTATGTTCCACTGAAATACGTTCTTGAGTGTGTTGTAAGATTATCATCTTCTTCATCGTCATCGTTCGTTCTTTAAAGAGCACATACATAATTATAAACAAAACAAAAAAACCGTGCTCAACCCAGCTTATCATCCTCACGTGCTTATGCAAGGAGAGGGAAAAAGAGGGGTGGGGGAGATGATTTTGTGTGGGGGATGAGGGTAATGCTATATACTCACATATTTCAGTAGATCTTGATGATTTAGACTGCGTGTCGTCTTCCATGTCCCTCTACTGATATATCACCTATTTTGATCATTTTATTAAAAAAAAAAAAAAAAAATAGACGTTTTTTTGGCGGACCAACATCATGGGACACGGGTAGTAACCAATAAGTGCTCTGTTCTACTTTTAACTCAAGCCTGAGCTTGAAGAGTCTCAGCACAGTGCACGAACTCTGTTGCACCGGTGAGGATCCTGAAATATTCTGGGCGGACGTTTAACTCAAAATTTTGTCCGGGCAACGCCGTTAGGCTACTCTTTTCAATTTAAAACTGTCAATATAATTTTTACGTGCGCAAATATACACACGGGCTTCCGATCTTACTACCCTGACACCAATGGGGATTATTAAAAGTTTCGTGAAAAAAATACCAGCCTTCATCGGGGGCTTGAACCCAGGATCTCCAGCACTCCAGGCGGACACTATACCTCGAGACTATTCAACCCCCCCCCCCCCCCCACTCCCACCCAAAAAAAAAAAAACTAGACAGCTGTACTGTCAATATTTACCACTTCTCAAAGCTGTCCGCGACAGGAAACGGAAAAACGGTTTGAGGAAAAGGGGGGGGGGTGGGCAGGAAAGAGGGGTCTTGACACTGAGTATAGAGGGCTGCATGGCTAGTCCTGTTGCCACGAACTGTGCAGGTGAAGATATTTTGTGTATGCCTGCGACAGGAAAACATATCATCTTACAGAGGATTCAGACTAGAGCCTCATTAAAGACAGGCCAACATTGCAACCACTCACTGATCTCTTTATCTAACACCCATAATTCTTCATGTTCTCACAACAATTTCTGGGTTAAGCTGAGTTAAGCAATGACATCATAGCACTAGTGACATTCCCATAAATGTGCCATCACCATCTTCAGCAGTCTGCTCAAAGTTCCAATGACAGCCCTATACTATGCTATGCAATCTCTCTTTGTCAACTGCAGCGAGAAAAAGCATTCTCAATATCTATATAATTTTTCTCCTGATATATTGAAGTGCATCGTGGACATTTGGAGGATGACTGAAAAAATTGCTTGGAAGAGGCGGCGAGCTGGTTTTACATACAATTCATGAGAATACCATAGACAGATAAAAAATGGATGAAGATGTCTTGAAAGAAACTGACCCACGAAGAGAATCATGCCTACATTAGAAGGGAACAAAATCTACATATTTTGATCATGTCACGAGGAGGAGAAAACTGGAGTACATCGTGACGGTGGGAAAGTTGGATAGGAAATAAGGGCAGAGGAAGACCGAGAGAGAAGATGTTGGACAGTTTGACATGATGGCATGGAAGATCATCTTTGTCAGAACTGACTGAAAGTACATGAGACTGATGTTTGCGTATAGACAGGGCTACCAACGCCACATGCCATTGATTAACAGAAACAGAAAGCAGCTCCATTTGGTGCCCGTCTTGAGTTTTACCGAAATGTCACTCAGACCTCTTTGGTAAATATCAACTGCATTGTTCTTTAAGACCTTGTTGATCTGTTTGTACTCCCACACTGTTCACTCGCTTTAAACCGTCACAGACAACGGAAACTCAGAACGCAGGATTCTAACACAAGTCCTACAATAAATTATCGAAGGAAAGGCGGGGAACTGATGTACCTAAGACTTATTTAAGCGCGTAATTATAACAGTAATACTGATAATAATAATACTAAGGCGAAGAATGTCAATTAAATACAGTTATATATCAGAAGTAGTATCAGATGTGCAAACTGTCTGTCAAATTGTTAACACTGTCTGTCAAACTGTTACTACTGTCTGTCAAACTGTTACTACTGTCTGTCAAACTGTTACCACTGTCTGTCAAACTGTTAGTACTGTCTGTCAAACTTCCGCTATTCTGTTTTACTGCTTTTTAGTGTAGTGAGGACTGGAGGGCTGGGGGAAGGGGGGGGGGGGGGAGTGGTGAATTTAGGGCCTTAGGATTTGCGGCCGCGTGGCTAATGCTGTCACCACGGTCGGTGAATGTACGATTGTGTTTGTCGCTGTTGCCCTGACAGAAAAATACCATCACTTTAATGGACGTCGAACTGGGGTCTTCCACATAAAAGGTGGACGTTATAACCGGTGTACCTCTTGTGTCCACACATACTTAAAAATAGAACTTCTTCACATACTTATAGGGGTTTCTTAGACCATTGCAAAGATTACTGCTTAAGATAATTTTTTTCCCCATGGATTAGGGGGTGAGGGAGGGGGTGGGGGGTAGTATTATCGTTCTTGGGCCACCTGGGTTAGGGACCCCTGCAAAATTGTTAACACTCTAACCAATTTTGTCCAGACTGTTTATATAACTTCGTTGCATTGTCACTGTAGCATTAAGTACAAAACCTAGCTAGTGAACTTTGGATATTTTCTCCAGGGTATGCCGATATGTTGGGAAATGAGCAGGCAGATAGACTGACTGGTTCTGCACCACTTGGTGGTGAATTGATGTATGACATGGTTGATGTTGTGAAGGCCCTTTGGGAGCGAGTGTAAAGTGCGGAGGCACAAATAGATCATTACGATCTGAGGAGAATGGCGCTGCGGGGAGTTACCAGGAGATCAACATTCAAGAGAAGGGCGAGACGGATGTACAATCAGACAGTTACTGGTGCCATCGGAACTGAAGCTCTTCGCTTGCTGCTAAAGATGGGGACTGAGCGCTCATGGGGGTGTCACGAGTGCTTTGATGTCGATTCCTAATTCAACATTTAACATATGAGTTTAAAAAAAATAACTAAGCAAAGAAAAAGAAAGAGAACAGTTATCGTTATACTTTGTAAACAAATGTGATGAAAGACAATAGAGTCATGGACAAAGTACAAACACATATGTAAACATACATCAACAGAGACAGATATTTCAAACGACAAGGGCCAGACACAAACATGACTCAAAAAGACGCACACATACTTAAAAACCTGCATCCATACAAACAACATTGCATGCGGGCATGCATACATGCAGTCTAGCGTTCATACATTAAGCTTCAGATTTTTAATTAACTGCATGACCTTGGGAGATCGATCGTTTTATTGCTAACAGGGTGAGGCAGGGGGAAGATGGCCAATGATACGTGCTTGTGAAGAACAAGATCAATCACCATATAAGAAAACATTAAAGGGAAGATACGGCAAAATGTTTACCTTCTTTTATTATCAGGTAGCGACTTTCAACAATTTCTTGCAGTTGTTTTCCGTCGTAGTTTAGCAGTTTATTTGTTCTCTGTACATATAACATTGGACTTCTATTGCAAGTCGTCTATATTTCATTGACAGGTTAGGAAAATAAGGGAGTGCAGATGGCTCCTAGATGTACGCTTAGAAGTTTGTCCTGAAGATCGTATATGATTGAATGCTGATGACAATACAGTAAAAGGAGAAAAACAACATGTGTAAGACTGCATATCCCATGTGGGTCCTTCGGGCCTCGTTTTATAGGGTCGGGGGTGGGCTTTCACCCGCCATGCGACACACGTAAACAATGACTAATTAGGAAGTTGCTGAAATCGGATGTTGAACCGAAATACGAAGATATCGCAATCTAGCTGTAAAACGCAATCCACCAAACTTCCTTTTAAGGGCAACACGAATTTGAAATTAGTGTGGATCTGGTAAAAATAAACATACAGGATAAAGAGTATTATGTATGTACAGCTTGTGCTAATAGAAAAGTCATCCTGCTCGCCAAGAGACAATTGCTGTAGGATACTGGGCGTCTATGTTTATTCCTAAATCTACAATCAGTAATTAGTTGCTTTAAAACGGTCCAAATGCAATCGAAACTTTCTGGAGTAAATATTTAATAAGGATTGCAGATAGCGGAATAAATTTGGTTAGACTTAGATGACTTATATGATACAATTTTTATCTGTCCAGTGTATTCTTATTATAGACAAATGATAAGAATACCCTGGTCAGATAAAAAGAGAATGAGGTTGTCTTGAAGGTACTGACTCACGAAGTTCCACAATCTACATTCTTTGGTGATGCGACGAGAAGGAGAAAACTGGCGTATATCGTGACAGTAGGAAAGCTGGAGGGCAGGAGAGGCAGAGGGAGACCGTATGTATGTATGTATGTATGTATGTATGTATGTATGTATGTATGTATGTATGTATGTATGTATGTATGTATGTATGTATGTATGTATGTATGTATGTATGTATGTATGTATGTATGTATGTATGTATGTATGTATGTATGTATGTATGTATGTATGTATGTATGTATGTATGTATGTATGTATGTATGTATGTGTATGTATGTATGTATGTATGTATGTATGTATGTATGTATGTATGTATGTATGTATGTATGTATGTATGTATGTATGTATGTATGTATGTATGTATGTATGTATGTATGTATGTATGTATGTATGTATGTATGTTATGTATGTATGTATGTATGTATGTATGTATGTATGTATGTATGTATGTATGTATGTATGTATGTATGTATGTATGTATGTATGTATGTATGTATGTATGTATGTATGTATGTATGTATGTATGTATGTATGTATGTATGTATGTATGTATGTATGTATGTATGTATGTATGTATGTATGTATGTATGTATGTATGTATGTATGTATGTATGTATGTATGTATGTATGTATGTATGTATGTATGTATGTATGTATGTATGTATGTATGTATGTATGTATGTATGTATGTATGTATGTATGTATGTATGTATGTATGTATGTATGTATGTATGTATGTATGTATGTATGTATGTATGTATGTATGTATGTATGTATGTATGTATGTATGTATGTATGTATGTATGTATGTATGTATGTATGTATGTATGTATGTATGTATGTATGTATGTATGTATGTATGTATGTATGTATGTATGTATGTATGTATGTATGTATGTATGTATGTATGTATGTATGTATGTATGTATGTATGTATGTATGTATGTATGTATGTATGTATGTATGTATGTATGTATGTATGTATGTATGTATGTATGTATGTATGTATGTATGTATGTATGTATGTATGTATGTATGTATGTATGTATGTATGTATGTATGTATGTATGTATGTATGTATGTATGTATGTATGTATGTATGTATGTATGTATGTATGTATGTATGTATGTATGTATGTATGTATGTATGTATGTATGTATGTATGTATGTATGTATGTATGTATGTATGTATGTATGTATGTATGTATGTATGTATGTATGTACGTACGTACGTACGTACGTACGTATGTATGTATGTATGTATGTATGTATGTATGTATGTATGTACGTACGTATGTATGTTTGTAAATAGTAACACTGTAAATTGAATGAAAGAATGTAGCCCAACCACTAAAACCTTGCACCGATGCTTACAGCCGGCGAAAGCTCAGCAGCAGAGAAAGATGCAATTGCAAACACGAAAACATAAAATCACTAATAATTTCAATGAGATCTTTCACAAAATATCCATCCATGTTCAAACCATAGAGACTCTCCTTCACGTCTTGTCGCACGAATAAGACGCTGGAAGGAAGTGATCTAGAGTGTCGGGAACGGTAAACGAGCGATTATTGGTTGTATAGGATATTAAGACCGTGAGGACTGAGAGAGCCCACAAGACAGATAAGACCACTTTTAGGAGACTTACAGTCTGTTTCATTGTAAGTTAGAAGGCAGGTTGTAAATGCGATTATGAAAAATCATGTGAGACTTAGTATCCTAACCCGTTACAAAAAAAAAAAGCTTAAAAAATTAAACCGATCATAAACAAAGTTAAAAAAAAACGGGGGTGGTGTGGAAAAAGAGGGGGGGGGGGGGGGGTCGGATGTGATACAGCTGAGGTTCTATTTTTATTCATCAATAAAAATCAGAAAAAAAGAAAATCTGGATATTTAGCTTCTCCATACCTAGATTAAATGAGCATCTATGACCCATATAGATTCAAAAGGAACAAGCCCTATTAAACACTCCTATATCTTTCGATACAATCAAACAATACAATACAGAAAAAAGGATAGAATGCTACTTGATCTTCTTTAGAGCCAGCAATATCTCATCAAGCTAAAGGGAACGCGGAGAAAACATATTATTGATTTCCGAAACACTGCAAATGAAATCTAGATAAATATTTGTGTGGGGGTTGTATCTCATTGCGAGAATGAGAATATATTTATCGAAGGCGCCCATGATATGGCTCTGTATGGGTTTAGTTACCATTATGTGATATCATGTTTCACAGTCTTCTCACGTTGGTTTCATAATTCACTTATCTTCCCAAAGGTCGGTAGCCCGTTGTTTGCCAACTGTTTTGTTTATGATTAACCGTATTGTACCAGAGGAAGCATTAACTAGTGTCTAAATGTGCCTGCTTTGAAATTTGTGTGCGTGTTTATGTGTGAATGCGCCTGCGCATTTGTGTGTCTGTACGTGTTGTACATGGCGATAAATTAAATATGTTATCTTACACATTGAATAATTGGGGTTGGACCTGAATTATGAGCAAACATAAATTTCTAATTATCTCAGAGACGAAAGAAATACCACATAGCAAATTTCAAATTAATATGAAAGCTGTAAAAACAAAACATTGTTCACTGTTCATTGCTCATTTAAAAATCATCATCCTCGCACATAGGACATGACCATAAGTCCTCCGATCTCCTCCTCTAGGTGTTTTTAGGCTAACAACTTCCATTCTATTCTTGCTGATGTAACGTTGTGTGACTACAGTTGAACAAATCAATCGGTTTGTAAAATGGAACAATCATAATATCTGACGGAAGAGTGTGTGTGTGTGTGAGTGTGTGTGTATGTGTGTGAGTGTGTGTGTGTGTGAAAACATATTTAATGCTACAAAGTTGTCAGTTGTGAGCTAATTTTAATATTATAGCGATTTGTAAAGGATTTCAGTCTTTCCCTTTATTCAATGCACAATGTGAAATTACATTATTTGTTTATATAATGTGTGTGTGTGTGTGTGTGTGTGTGTGTGTGTCGAGTAAGAGTGTAAGTATTAAATAAGAGTGTGTGTATGTGGAGTAAGAGTGTATGAGTGAAGTAAGAGTGTGTGCGTGTGTGTAGAGTAAGAGGACTGCGTGGAGTAAAAGTATGTATGGAGTAGGAGAGAGTGTGTGGACTAAGACTCTCTCTGTGTATGTGTGTGTGTGTGTGTGTGGAGTAAGAATGTATGTGTGGAGTAAGAGTGTATGTGTGGAGTAAGAGTGTATGTGTGGAGTAAGAGTGTATGTGTGGAGTAAGAGTGTATGTGTGTGTGTGTGTGTGTGTGTGGAGTAAGAATGTATGTGTGGAGTAAGAATGTATATGTGGAGTAAGAGTGTATGTGTGGAGTAAGAGTGTATGTGTGGAGTAAGAGTGTATGTGTGTCTCTCTCTGTGTGTGTGTGTGTGGAGTAAGAATGTATGTGTGGAGTAAGAATGTATGTGTGGAGTAAGAGTGTATGTGTGGAGTAAGAATGTTTGTGTGGAGTAAAAGTGTACGTGTGGAGTAAGAGTGTATACGTATGGAGTTTTTTTTTTTTTTTTTTTAACGTATCCAGAAACCATGAGTTGTAAACCCTTTGGCTCGGTACTGTGGATATCGCAACCCTTCGGCCTTGTTTCCATTATAGGTACCGGTAATCTGGGAGAAATGTGGCTTTTCTGCCTACACCCGGGAGTGAACCCGGACCACAAGGAGTTCGTCACCCGGCCGCCGCGAAAGTCAGGTTTAACCAACTTCGCTAGAGAGCCGGGTAAGAGTGTATTGTGGAGTAGGAGAGTGTGTGTGGAGTACAAGTATATGTGTGGATTAAGAGTGTGTTTGTATGGAGTAAGAGTGTATGTCTTGAGTGAGAGTGTATGTGTGAAGTAAGTGTGTGTGTGTGCATGGAGTAAGAGTATATATATGCAGTAAGAAGCCGGGGCAGCTGATTATTCCAGTTTTTCCTCCTTACTATATCAGTAACTCGGCACCTGCACAAATAAGTTAGATCTTTTGAAAGGATGTGCATACAATACTCAGGTTCTGGAATACGACCAAAGTCAAGAAGTGGTCAAGGAACCAGCACTTTCTGTTTGAGTATACAGCTGGTAAATTTGACCATTAAAGATTACACTCTTCCTAGTCATTGTTTATCCTCCATATTTGCCGACACAATTTTCTGCCGATAAAAATCTGAAACGAATGGCCTGAAATAATTCATTATGAACATGAACATCTATGTAATATATGTAATTATTACAAGTTCACTCAATGTCAGTAACGCATATTTTGCAGCACCAACAAAAACTGTGACATCGAGATCATTAAAACAATGGTTTGAGGCTTTAAGAAAAATATCGCACCCGCGTAACTAACTATTGTTTATTTTAACACAAAGTAACCCAGCTTAATGGTTCTTGAGTTAATTATCACCGTAAAGCACCTTGATAAGTGATGTGAACAGTCAGGTTTCTCAACAGCATACGAAAGACTTCGTCTATTTCAGGTTGACTGTCATGCGAGCCACTTTTTGTAAATGTGTAAATGTTGTGATGAAGAGGATGTTGATACTTGATGCTGTTTCTAAATCAACTATAGATCATTTAACCAGTTGTGCAGAAACAATGATATAAGAGGCGACCACTTATAAAGAAAAGAGGTGTCGGTGGCGAAGTGACTAAACGGTTTGCTTCGCGCTCGGAAGGTCGTGGGTTTGTTTCACGGCTGCGCATTTGAGTTCACTGGTGTAGTTTTTACGGAGTTCCATGGGATAGTCGCCGGAGCTAAGGAGTTTGTGCTTGTGCGGCGCTCTTGGAAGGCGGCTAGCCGTTCTGTGAAAAGAGACCGAGCCATATTAGGTAAAACTTGGTGCAATGAAGTCGATTCTCCCGACTTTACCCTTTTATTTAAAGCTTATATAGAGTTAATTCGTGGATAGCGTAAGCTGAAGAAAGCATAGCGCCCTCATCGAGCAAATAAATACACACATGGGGCAGGGATGGGACGTCCGAAACACACGCAGCAGCAGTTTCCACCAGGTTATTATCACATTACGAAGAGAATGTAGAAAGTGGTGCAATGGTATGGCAGAAAAAGAGATACAACTGACAGATAAAAGAAGCTGAACTAGATGACTTAGTCATGTACATCGATTGTTCTGTTTATCGAGGTGAAAGATCTAGCTTTGAGTTCTCTGCTAAAGTGAGGGGAAAGATTGTAGAAAAACAAAAACAAAAAATGTGATATTTTATGTTTTGTTTTTTTAAAATCTACTTCAAGCATGATATAAGGGTGGAAGCAATCGCTACAGCTCTGAACTGGATAGCGAAAAAATAGTGTTACAGGAGGAATTACAGTGTCGGATTATCATTTAGTACTGCGAAAGTTTCAAAACTGACAAATAAGGCATGTGGTTATACCAAGCATCAGAACTTCAACATTGCAGGGACTCAAGTGGATACACAATCCTAGTGATGGAGGAGTCTGAGGGAATAAAGAAGCGGTTAGTTTTCCAACAAAAACACTAGCTATAACAACACATAAACTGGACAGGGGAGACACTCTGAAGAACCTTTATGAATGTTGATGAACGACATGAGGTTAAAGGGAGAAAAAGTCAAAACAAGAAATGTGTAAGTATGTGTGAATGTAGAATTGGGAGTGGATCCGGCAAGAGGGACGTACAGGAGGAAGCGTACGAAGTGATTAGTGATTAAAAAGGATTATCATCACAGCACTCCGTAAAGATCGATAGGTGCTCCTTTCTCCTACTCAAAAGTTCCACAAGTGTAAAACGACTGATAACGCCTGTTCTGTATTGGTTAATAAAACATCTTATCCCCTTAGTGAAATGTCAATTTTTGCAGCTCCAGGCCGCACCCCCATGTCCCATCAGTCTAGACACGGAAACGGAGTCATGTCCTGCGGCGTGCTCCTCGGTACGGTAAGTGCATCGCTTGGAATTGATAACAACAATACGGGACCAACCATAGCAACCGCAGTGTCAGTAAGATAGTCTGCACGCTCGTTCCCTTGTACACCCGTTTAATAAGTGTGCTACGGAAACAGTCCGCATCTACACCATAGACATTTCCTGCGGGAGTCGGAGCGTGGATAGGTATGCTCAGTGTGCCTTGATGTCGATTGTTAAATCAGTAACCAATATGAAATGTACCTTTACTGCATATGTGGAAAGGAAGTGCTCTCGCTTGTACAATTCCTTTCCTAAAAGCGAGTTGCCCCCCCCCCCACACCCTCCCGCCCCCATCAAACGCCCGACTGGCTGCCTGACTAGCTGAAGGATGTTATGCCGAATTGAGGTTGCCTCCGTTTGTGAGTTTCATGATCGACTTGGTCCCTTTGTCCTTATCAGTGTAGCAGTCAGACTTTGGTCTGAGCCTCTGGGGTGGGGGTGGGGTGGGGGGTTGGGTGTGGGGTAAGGTTAGGGCCAGCTCTATATATTCTGGGGTCGTTGAAACTGGTCACATTCTGTAATATAGAGCACGCCTGATCGCCGGTGACAGAGTCGATACAAAACAGTCTGACAACCCTAAAACTTAAACTAGCGGGTCTCAAAGGTTAAGACGCATGAAGGAACGACCAAATCACGGTCTCCCTAAGCCCGTCTTCGTTAGTTGTATTGACTAATTATGTTCTTCACAAAACTGCAGTTGGAACATATCCATGTACCTAAGCTAATGAGAATTTATGGGGGTATAATTAAGCTCTGACTACACTGAAAGGGAATCAAGGATGCAAAGCTTGATAAGTAATTTCCAGTTACGATTAACTTAAACATAAATATGTGAATCTTGAAAACATATTTTAGGTAAACATTGGTGGCAGTGATGGAAAGAGAGCTCGCGTGCGAGAGTGAGTGAGAGAGAGAGTGAGAGGGAGAGAGAGAGAGAGAGAAAGAGACAGAGAGAGACAGACAGAGAGAGAGAGAGAGAGAGAGAGAGAGAGAGAGAGAGAGAAAGAGGAATTTAAAAATTTAGAAAATGCTCACAATGGTCCTCATCAATGAAGTATAAATGAGCGAGTTTCGTATTTAATAAAGAGAGTGGAATGAGAAAATGTGAAATTAATAAAGACATTAGGAGAATTCAGAGTAACTAACAGTGATTGTTTGAAATAAGCTTATAAAAGTAGATCTCTATATACAACAATAAAAAAGAGACAAACATTGTTCTTTGGCCACATAATGAGAAGAGAGGTATTGGAGAACATGGTGACAAATGAAAAGATCAGTGAAAAAGGCGGTAAAGACAGACCAAGAGAGATGATGCTGGATGGGCTGAAACGATGGCATGAAGGGATATCATCAAGAGAGCTGTTCCGGGCAACCAGGGATCGTTTTCTGTGACTATGCATGAGCGCATACGCCAATTGGCAGGGCACATGATCATGATGATAGTGATGATTAAGAAAAGTTGATTTACACACTTATTAGTAATTACAAGAGAGACCCAAAATTATTTTTTTTAAAAACTGGATAGAGTGGGGCGGGGGGTGGGGGGGGGGGGGGGTGGTGGTGGCTGAGAGTAGGGTAGAGGCTGTGTTCCAGGAGACTGAGCCTCTAGATTCTGGTGCCGATGGTGTTACCCTTTGCCATCGGCTGTAAAACTTCCGACTAAACGAGTTATCTCCGTTTAGCTCATAGCGTGCTTGCACCGCGTCATTAAAATTACAAATGGCATCGCCTTATTCTTCCAGTGAGTTATCTCCCGGCATATACTGTTTGCGTAAACAGAATGGGGAATACGCACGTCTCTGCGGCATATCACTCCAAAAGGTTTGGATAACTATATTCACTGTTTATATTTTCCATAAGAAACGATTGCCAGATCAATATAAAACACTGTTTGCTACCATGAGAACTTCACATAAAGTGAGTTGTCATGAATGAATGAATGAATTTCTACCCCACTAGGACATCACACAAGCGATAAACACCCGATGACACAAAGTGCCACCATGTGGGTGAGGATCACCGTGGAGAGGTTCCTGAAACCGCGTTCAGACTATTGGCCATATTTATGGCCTGCCTATATTGCGGCCCCTGGCAAAAACCAGGGTGGGGCTTCAAAAAACAAAAAAATTCGTCGTAATAAGGACGTAAGTGCAAGTAATAGTGAGTTGTCATTAAGTGTTAATGTATTTCTCGTATTATCCGAATTTCAAATCTTGATGTTTAGGTATAATTGTTTCAGTTAATTTACTGGTCTGAAATGTTTCTTTAATCGACTATAATGTGCACTCGAAACGCAGTTTTTGTGTGTGTTATTTTAAGCATCACACTGGCAGAATCACACCCCACCCCCCCCCCCGACAGGTCCCCCCAAAAAAAAAACCACCCGTTTAACCATACTTTTGGTTATATTAGGGCCCTTGACCTGTCCACAGGTGATTCTCATGTTAGCACTTTCTGTCACCGGGAATTGATTTCTCTGTAAATAGATGTTTTTGGATGTTTTACACCACTCCTCTTTTCTCACCTCTCTTATATTTAATCATTGCGTTGGTTTCGACAGTGGTATCAAGGGGCCGACAGTCCAGAAGCAATGGTAAACTACTGGACGTAAATTTGCCTAGAGAAACCATACAACAGCTAGGGGCTGCTGGGGTTGGTTCTGCAACGTCCTGTAAAGGATACGCAACTAACCTTATATGTATTGTACACATAACTAACACATTCCATTTATCAAAACATTGGGGCCAGTTCAAATGTCTAGCTGACTGTTCTCTACTTTCGATAAACGCTTGTATCATTTTCCTGTAACGTATACAATATTTACAACTGCCATTCCCACCACACTCATTTGCAAGACGTGAAGAGAGAGAGAGAGAGAGAGAGAGAGAGAGAGAGAGAGAGAGAGAGAGAGAGAGAGAGAGAGAGAGAGAGAGAGAGAGAGAGAGAGAGAGATCGTTTTAATAATTAAAGAAATAGTTTCCAATATATGAGTGTGACTACAGCTCAGTATTTTGACAGACAAAGCAGCACTTAATAGATGTTAAGTATCCTGCCTACTATCCTTCCTTCGAATCCCTGCTATCCATTTAGGACTAGGTCGGCAGAGAAATCCAGATCAGGGATTGGAACATAGGATCACCAGACTAACAGGCAAGCGCACTAACCATAGTCTTACTGGAACTTCCTAAATATTGCACACTTCCAAAATATCTAGCAGCTTCCTTGTCGATTTGTACGTTAAATAAATAGGGCCTCCCATTGATTATTTTATCTTGAATGTGTAGGGGTGTGCCAGGAACGCTGCTGGTAACTTTATCGAGGAGGCGTCGTTTGTATGTTTCAGCCTGAGTGGATTTGCCAGTTACCCCAGAGAAATTATTGGAGAGGCAAGGGTTGATGTGGGGGTGCAGAGAAGCACGGGGGTGGGTGAGCAACACAAACAGGTCCGAATAAAGTTTATTATTGCTAACAAAACTGCGGCTACTAGCTACTAGCTTACCAGGATAAGAGGGGGAGGAACTCCGCGAAGGAGAAAACGAGGAGGACAGGAAGAATCATTTGTATATTCAGGAGTAGTCAACGCGGCACCGACTGTTGCCATAGCAACCTTATATTTTTTTGTTGGTGCTAGAGATGGAAATATATTAAGACGCATTTTCGTGTTGAAAAAGAAGGTCTTGGTCAGATAAATGTTGAATTTTGAATTGAGAATCATCACAGCACTCGGGACACTCCCATAAGTGCTCAGTCCCTATCTTTAGCAGCAAGTGAAGAGTTCTAATTCCGACGGTACCAGTAACCGTCTGTCTATATACCCGTCTCATCCTTCTCCTGAGTGTAAGGCGTCGGCCAGATTCCCTGGTAACTCCTCGCAGCGCCATTGTCCTTAGACCATAATGATCTTTCTGCGCCTCTGCACTGTTCACTTGCTCATAACGGGCCCTCACAATATCTAACTTGTCATACATCAATTCACCACTAAGTGGTGCAGAGCCAACCAGTCTGTCTGCCTGATCATTTCTCAACACACCGGTATAGATACAGAAGGACATAATCTCTGATCAAATTAGTGCTGTTTTCCATATGAAATGTAAACTAACAAATTATTGTCTTTTTCTTTCTCCCCTAATTTATTAGAATCCACTCTACATTTCCCCTCTCTCATTGAACTGCATATTCTTTGCAACAGTTAGCTGTTATAGTATATTTCAGGATTGTTCTTTGCTTTTAAATCTATCAATACCTTACTATATTCATAACGCATATTGTGTGTATCACGTGCGCCTAACCTAAGACATGTTATCTTGAGGCTCTGCATACAAATTGTAATGGTGAGCACAAGGTGCAGATGCATCTGAAACCCACACTACCTACAAACACTCTAACGGTGCTAAGCGACTCCCGTAACCACTGATACAAGTGTTCTTTTTGATTATTTGTTTACTGATTTCTTACTATCCTTAACATAGCATTAAACTTACTTGCAATGCAGCACCTCTCGAAATATTGTTAGCATTCAATGTTATTATTACGTACTTAAACGAATCAGATTTCTTGAGGTCCTCTCCCTCCCCCCCCTCCCCCCGACACACACACACACACACACATATTGATACTTTTTTAAGGTGCTGAATTAGGATGTTTTCTCTGTGTCTTCCCCGCTTTGGGATTCATATCTTGTGTGTGTGTGTGAGTGTGTGTGTGTGTGTGTGTGTGTGTGTGTATGTATGGGTGGGTGTGTGTTCGTCCTTAAAGGGGCGACTGATACATTGTATTTTTGTTTTATAGCGAACTCAGTCCAACACATCTTATTTTTTTAAAACCTGTGATTAGTCGTATTTTACAACATGCTTCGTAGGCTGCAGGGGATCTATTTAATTATGTATATTCATAGCTTATCTTTGATCTCTCTCATTATTCCTTTACTGGCCAGAGGAAGAGCAATATTGTATTTATTTTCGCCTGCACAGTTGGCACATGATATCCTTAAAGCAGCAGTGAAGAGCGATGGCTTGCTATGTAATTTGTCCTATAATTTTTTGTTTTGTTTCTTGGTTTATTTTAGAAGGACGAACAAAATGAGGGGGGGGGGGGGGGGGGGAACTAGTCATGCATTGACATGTTGGTGGGATTGAGGTAAACATTCAGGTTTAGCTAGTTTAACCAGATATTAATACTACTTTATACATATATATGCATACATACTAGTATTAGCATGCGTAACATTGTCACCAGTTGATCACATACAGTACTGATGTTTCTCTATTTTAGCTTAAATAGTACATGTACATGGATTTCTCTATTTTAGCTTAAACATACATATATACATACATATATACATACATACATATATATACATACATATATATACATACATATACATACATATATATATATATATATATATATATATATATATATATATATATATATATATATATATACACACACATACAAAAGAAATATGACTCATCAATTTGCACTTGCGAAGAATGGCTGCGTACCAATGGTGAGTTATTGTGAGATAATAAGTGAAGATTCGGTTTGTAAAATATAAAGTCTACAAGTACGTAGCAAAGGGGATACATTTTATAACTCGTTTGTGTTTCGGAAATATTAAATCAGGTGACTAGCCATCAAGTATATCATCTCTGTCACCCTTTTCATGTTTCCTCTCCAACTTTCTCGTTTCACGATGTACATCAATTTTATTTTCCTACTTATCATGTTGTCACCAAAGATAAATTAATACTCGTAAAAAAGGATTTAAATCCAACATTTTGGAAAACGATACATGACCTGTTATTGCACTCACCACCGTTTCAAGTGAGAAGTCATCGTATTGTTTTTATGCAATTTTCTTTTTGTTGAAGCCTCATCCTGGCTATTGCCGGGGACCCTAAATATAGCCGGGCAAATAAATATGGCCTACAGACTGAATATTAATGCATATATAAATTAATACAACAAAAATGGAGGTCATGTATAACATCTGCAAAGACACTCATTGGAGCTGACTATGCCACTGATCACCACAAACTTCTTGTTGCAGATTTTAAAATAAAACTGAAAAAAGTGTTGAAAGGGGCTAAGCCAATACGTTTTGATTTGAGTAATTTGCCAAATGATTACAGCATTGAGGTTGAAAACAAATTTGAGGCACTAATGGCAGTGCAGGAAGATATGACACCTGATGAGTTGGCTGATGAAACAAGAAACATCATCATCACAACAGCTCAGAACATGATTCCCAAAAAAACGACACAAGGAACAGATTGACATTACAGAGAAAACTTTCAAGCTGATAGAATAAAGAAGAAATTTAAAGTAAGTAGGGCAGAAAAAAATAGCCATGTATATGGGAACTACACAAAAGAAATCAGAAGAGCTATCAGAGGAGATAAAAAAAAAAAACAGTTTATTATAAATACCTGTAATAGAATTGAAAAACTCCAGATGCAAGGAAGAGACAGAGACATGTTTAAAAAAAATTGAAACATTGAAAGGCGAATTCAGGCCTTCTTTTCATGTAATAAGTGATAGAAACGGTAACACATTAACGGAAACCAAAGACATATTAGAAAGATGGAAAGAATACTGTAGAGAAAATGTATGAGGATGTGACAAGTAATTCAAAAACGACTTGTGAAAGTTATGAAAAAGAACCAAAGCCTTTACTGGATGAGGTAAGATCAGCAATACACAGCTCGAAGAAAGGAAAGCACCAGGTTGCGACGAAATACCAGCAGAACTAATTCAAGCAGGGAGAGAGGCCAGCGACCGAATCTACCATGCACTGTGCTTGTTAAGATCTGGAACAGTGGCATTTGGCCTAAAGCGTGGAAAAAAACAGTTTATATCCCTCTCCCAAAGAAAGGAAATCTGAAACTATGCTCTAACTACCGTACCATCGCATTAATAAGTCATGCTAGCAAAATACTCTTACGAATTATCATGAAAAAGATTGAAAGGAAATTACAATATGAGCTAGATGAAGCGGGTTTTAGACAGGGTAGAGGAACTAGGGATCACATCTTTAACCCTTTTTTAATATGAAAATAAATTCTGAAAAATGCAGAGAATACAACGTAGATCTTCATGCTTGTTTTATTGATTATAGCAAGGCTTTTGATTGTGTCCAACAACACAAACTGTAGACTATTATGAAAAGTATGGGGTTTCCAGCACATTTAGTGCATTTAATTGAAAATCTTTATCATGGACAACAAGCAGCCATCACAGCAGCTAGTGAAACATCTGATTGGTTCGAGGTGCAAAAGGGGGGTGAGGCAGGGATGCATTATCTCACCATACCTATTCAATATATACGCATGAAATATAATAATTAATGTAAAAAATGACCAGACTTGTGACAGTTATAATCCGTTTAAAATTGGTGGCAACCCTATTCCGGAACTCCGCTACGCAGATGACACAGTCCTCCTTTCGAACAGGGTAAAGGGAATAGAAAATTTAATTTTGTCTGTAAAAAAGCACAGTGAAGATCAAAGTCTGTTTTTAAATTTAAAGAAAACGAAAATAATGTCCACAGAAAAAAAAAAAAAAAACTGGCTGTCACCCAAAAATAACAATAAATGATGAGCAAATTGAAAATGTCTCCAACTTTGAATATCTAGGCTCTATAATAAACAGCAATGGAGACTGTTTGACAGAAATTAAAAGAAGGATGGCCATAGCAATGCAAAGATTTAACAGCCTTAAAAGTCTATGGTTAACCAGCAAGGAAATCAATATTAGAATTTTGAGAGCATGCATCTTTCCTATGGCAACATACGGATGTGAGTCGTGGACTATCTCTTAGTCATTAAGAAAGAGAATAGGGGCTTTTGTGCTGAAATGCTATAGAAAGATTCTCAGAATATCTTGGACAAACAAAAGGAGAAATTGACATCCTAACAGATCTAAACATCAAGTAAGATTGGCTAACAAACAGCATCCTTTCTCGAAAGCTTAAATATTTTTTTTTTGTCATATCAAGCGCCAGGACGGATAGAAAAAAATTATAGCAGAAGGCATGGTACCAGGAAGGAGGGGCAGGGGCTGACCGCCGCGAAGATGGGCAGGGATATAAGGGACTCCTTGAGGCGGGAGAACTGGCGAGAGACCGAGTTTCTTTCAGGCAGACTGTGATGAGAACGACGTTCTGCAAAGGACCTGCTACATGATGTTGATGATGACAGACTGAATTGAGTTTCCGGGACCTCCCCACGGGTCATGTCATCCGCATGGTGGTACTTTGTGTCACCGAGTGTTTATCTCTTTGTGTGATGTCCTGGTGAGGTACAACTCACTTACTTACTATATCCAGTACACATTTCTTTTAGTCCACCACTGAAGGTTAGAGGTAAACGTCGACGGAATCAATTTCGTCGCTTCGTGTTTTAACCCATATCGCTGGGTTTCTTTCCCAATAACCGCTAGCCACCTGTGGAAAGCGATAGAGCACTCGTGAACTGGACGGAGCAGCTGTGAAACGAACCTACGACCTTCAGGGCGCGAACTCACCCCTAAGTGCCCACCAGTGAAAGTGAATGTATTTTTCCAAGCATGTTTTCACAGCTTCTTCGCAGTTTTCAGAAATATTTATGCTACAAGTCGTTGGGAAAAAATTATACCAGTTCGACAAACAGCCTCTCCTACAATATGAACGAAAAAATGAATTTTGGATGATTACTGACCTTAGGGAATCCATGCAACGCCTCTATTCCGCCCCCGGCCCCCAAATAAAACTACGAGTTCTTTTTCTCTCTTGTCTTTTTTGTTGTACTCTAGAGATCGCTTCCTAATTTTCTTCATCGCCGGAAATGTTGTGCAGAAATGTAATGTTATTCATTTCTTCGAAGATTATTGGTGGAAACGTATGCATAATGACTGGGCCAGTTGCTGTGGATTATTTTAACAAATAAAGTGGCAGATGTTCGATTGGTGGTGGTGGTGGAGGGGGGGGGGGGTAATTTTTAAGTACTATATAATGGATCTTCCCCATGTGGCCAAAAGAATCGAATAATTGGTAGCTTCCTTCGAGGTCAAAGTGCATCTGCCTGAGAGGCAGAGAACCAACAGTCTGCATACAAATGAGTCACATCCGTGTCCCAGGATAGAAAACAACTCTCGAATATCTTATTTTCTCACTTCTTAAATAGTCTCTTCCTTTCATCGTGACCTTCCAGATTGCTCTCAAAATGCATGCTTTCTTCGCCTCGCATGCTTTTGGCCAAGCTGTACAAAGTACACATTTGCCTCGATTTGACTCTCGGTTTGTTTACACATAAATGTGTATCAATGCCACTCAATCTGAAGAGTTTATGATGATATATTCTATTAGCAAAAGAGGGAGAAAAGGTCACCTTACGCGTTAAAAGTTGTGTGTTTAGCATTTTGACAGGGCTTAGGTTCCTTGATTCCCATATCTGGACATCTTGCAAGGGAGCTAACCCCAACCCCACGCCATTTTTTCCAAAACCGTTCCCCATTGTTTTCTTTTATCATCGCCAGTGTAGAACAAGGCTCATTTGGCTAATTCATTAATAATTATGGAATGTCTAAGAATTTACCAAAGGTAGAGAAACAGACATCCGAGGCAGTAAAGTAGGCCGAAGTATTGGGACAGCTTTTACAACATAAGGCAATCGTAATCAGCACAAAGAAACATCTCATACAAAACATATTCATTCCCAACCTATGCTACCAGTGCCAGACGTGGTCAATCACAACAAAACTTAAAAGCAAATTAGTGACCACGGAAACGAGGTGTCTGAGAAATACTGTAGGAGTGACCAGAAGAGATAAAATCAGGAATGAGTTCATACGAGATAAAGTTGGCAGAGAACCAATTCTAAATTACATACAAAGACAGCAAATAAAATGGCTTGCCTACTTGGAGATAATACCTCCTAATGCTATACCATACAAGGCATAAACCAAGAGAGGAGAGGGACGTAGAGCAAGAGGCAGACCAAGAACAAGACGAAAGATAACATGAGAGAAACTTTACAGCCCTATGATGTGTCTATGGTTGAAGCAGCGAGAAAATCACGAAGCAGGACCTTAAATCTCCCTCGACACCCGAAGCGGTAAAAATGGACGTAAAGAAGAAGAAGCAGGAAAAGAAAAAAAAAGAAGAAGAAGAAGAAAAAGAAGAAGAGAAGAAGAAGAAGAAGGGTGCTGATCAGACAGTCAACAGTAACTGGTCAGCCAACCACAGGCACTGTTACTGGATGATGATGAAGAAATTACCGCGTTTAACTTAGGAAACACAAGTTAACGTAAAGTTACAAAACTAGGGTTATATTGAATTGTGTGCAGAACAAACAGTTTTAACTACAAGACTAAAGATTTAACTGGGCATGGTTTATCCTAAGCTTAACGTATCAAATTTCAAAAAGTGAGCTAGGAACAAGAGAGGAAGCATTAATAAAGTTAGGACGGCTTTTTACTGTGCTATCTCGGTGGAATTATTTAGCATCCGGTTTTATTAAACCATTTGTTTTGTTTTTGGAGTTGATCGATTACAAGCAAATTTATCGCTTCATCCTGCTTTAAATTTCAGCATGTACTTTTAAAGTTGATGTGATGTTGATAACTTGGACACGCGTCTAAACATAAAGAATAGCATGCCAATATTATCGCCTCGTATAACCACCAATTCGTAAAACCAAGTCAATAAATTTAAATATCTGGGAACAATCACATCATCAGATTGAAAATATGTGAGAAAGATTAAAAGCAGAATAGGCCAAGCGAAGGCAGTATTTCCAAAAAAAAAAAAAAAATTTTTGTGCAATAAGTCGCTCCCATTTAATGTCAGAAAGAGAGTGCTAAAATTTTATATAGAACATGTTCTGCTGTATAGCAGGGAACCTTGGAATGTCAGTGAACAAATTAAAAAGAATTTGGAAGCAACGGGGATGTGGTTTCTGAGATGTATGTTACGAATACCTTGGACGGCCAGAGTAACTAAAAAGATTGCTTGAAAGAAGCTAATGAAAGTAGATCTCTTTATACAACAATAAGAAGGAGACAAACACTGTTCTTTGACCACGTAATGAAAAGAGAGACATTGGATAAACGTAAAGACAACTGGAAAAATCAGTGGAAAGAATGGTAGAGGCACACTAAGAGAGATTATGCTGAATGGGCTCAAACGTTGGCATAAAGGGATATCATCAAGAGAGCTGTTCTAGGCAACCAGGGATTGTGACCTATGAAGATGCATGAACGCTTACGCCAACTGGCAGGGCACATGATGGTGGTGATAACTATCAAACTACTGGACATAAATTTGCTTAGAAAAGCCACAACAGCCATTCACAAAACGCTGAGGTTGGTTCTGCAATGTCCTGTAACGGATACGCAAATAACTAACCTATACATTGATGACGCCGTGGATAACATTTGGCAGTTTACCTTATTGCAGTTCCAAACAAGCGTGTTATTACTATTTAGGAAACAATATAGCCTTGAACGTCCCTACCTGAAAAGGGCAGAAGCTTACACTCGGCTGGTGTGGCATTTACGAGTGTTCTAGTTATAGCTTCTTTGAAAGCTGAACGGCATATTTTTAAACTGCCTTGGTGGTCTGTCATCAAGACTGGGACTCTTTAACCTTAGGATGATATTGTTAACTTTTCGGTAGCAACCCAAATGGGGCAAACAGATCGATCGATCGATAGATCGATGCAGTTTAGAATAAAAAAAATAAATAGTAATGTTTACTTTGTAAACAGCAAATTAACAACAAGAGAGGGAACAATCCTGCACTAATTCTCACTGTTTTAAACCAGTACATAAGATTCTGCGGAGTCCAGAAGACAAATGCTGTTACTTGTCAGCACCCATATAAATGGGCACTGGAACTCAGACAGTAAGAACCCGGTTTAGGCTGCTTCTACCCAGGAGCTCAAGATCATTTTAAAAATCCGCCTCGATTTGGATTCAAATCTACGACAATTACATCTGTAGGCTAGCTTGCCCCTCACTGCATTTTAACGGTCCCTAAAGGTGGTTTAGTAGAACACATATTCCATCATTTGGAAACTACATTAAAAAATGTATGCAGGTGTTTTGTACATTTATTAAAAGACATTGTTGTGATCAAAAGAAGTATTAACAACACCCCCCTCCTTTCCCACCCCCCAGAAACTAACGCTATGGTAAAACTATATTTTTCTTCTGAGATACCATCTCAATTTTTTTTTTCCATATAATAATCTGAGTTTGTGTTCTTTCTTATAGTTATCTATGCTGTACATGCATGTCCCAAGGATGTTATGTCAGGCGTGGAGGAATGCATGGGACCTCTGGAGAGTCATTCCGTGGGGCAAGGACAAATCTTGGAGTTTATGAACAGGCTGGATAAGACTGCCGAACTCTGCTCGTGAGTCTTTAGTGATGTTTGATATGTATGTAAATACACACACACACACACAGATATATATATATATATACACACATTATATTTATATTCCACCCTTTTGCCAGGTGCCCTAAATATAGCTTTGCCTGAAATATGGCCTAACGGCTAAACAGGGTTTCTGGGACCCCTCCACAGGTGAACCTCAACCGCATGGTGGTACTTTGTCACTAGGTGTTTATCGTTTGTGTGATGTCTTGGTGGGGTACAACTTACTTATATTTATATTATTGTTATTGTTTTATTTTTATTCTTATTATTATGTAATTAATAAACGAATTAAAAAGAATTCTTGCTTGCTACATACATCCAGTTTTAACATATGGATGTGAATCCTAGACAATCGGTAGGCAGGCCAAACAATTTTTATAGGCCTCAGACTTGTGGTTTTACAGAAGAATGCTTAGAATACCTTGGACAGCCAAAAAGAGCAACCAAGAGATTTTGAAAGAGGCGGGAACCCGAAAACAACTTATCACAGACATCAGAAGGAGACAGTCATCATTTTTCGGCCATGTTATGAGAAGAGGGAAAATAGAACATGTTGTGACCACTGGAAAGATCTGTGAAAAAAGGGATAGAGGAAGAAAACGAGAGAAGATGCTTGACAGTCTTGTTGCATGGCATGGAGGTGTGTCGGCACCCGAACTGATACATGCTGCAGGAGATCGCAGATTATGGAGAGGCATGATCGCCCACGCCAGTAGGCAAGGCACCTGATGATGATGATGAATAAACGTATTACCAAAAGTGATAACTTAAATATAAATTGAAGAAACGTAAATGTGTATTTATGTTTATGAAAAACAAAATAGAATTGGGCAAAGATCATATTGTTAAAAATATAATTTATAATTGCAGGACTGTGTTAGGATAGAACTGTCGTTATTCTCTAAGTTGGTCTCACCCTGTAGTCACGGACGTGTCTTGATGGAAATTCAACAATTAAAATCCTCCTTACCTTTCTGAATTGTGAGAAAGTGAGAAAATACAGCAGTCCTGTCCATTCTGTAATGCTATTAATAATTCATGTTTTTGTTTCTGTCTTGCTGCTTTGCTTTTTCCTTTAGACACCTAGTGTGTGAATATTTCCCCAATGCCACATTAGAAACTATGACTTTTAATGGTCTGTGCTTAGATTTTTTTCTTGATCCTCTTTTGTTTTATGATCCAAATATACTCACACGTGTCAAACACTTCTGCGGTATTAAAGGAGATAATATCTTGGAAAGAAAGGAAGATGCCAGGTTCAACCAGCCTGACACGAACTTTTACGAGGCTGACAAGTTGGAAAGAGATTGTATGGCCTTACGGCGTGCTGCTTGATAAGGACCACATTCGGGCAGAGGACGTTCTGCTTGCTAATGATGATGGTTATACGATATTTAAACATGTTTACTTCGTATAGCCTTTGCATGGGGGTTCATAGTGAGGGCGAATGGACGTCGCTTAGTGCAACAAAGCCTGGCATATGATATCACAACGTTTCTAGTTTGAGAATGGAGGTGAAGGCAGTCACTGCTGCCTTTCGCTGGCTTGAGAATCTGCTGTATACACATGCCGTCATTGTAACAGACTCACAAAACATGTTGAGAAAGGTGAAGACAGGCAAGCTCCGTACAGTGTGGCACGCATAACTTCAAAGGTCCCGGGTAGTTAGCATTCTTTAGATATTTTCTCCAGGTGATGCCGATGTGTTGGGAAATGAGCAGGCAGACAGACTGGCTGGTTCAGCAGCACTTAGTGGGGAAATGATGTTTGACAAGCTGCATGTTGTGAGGGCCCTTGGGCAGCGGGTAACCAGTGCCGTGGAATAGATAGATCATTACGGTCTCAGGAGAATAGCACTGCAAGGAGTTACAAGGGGATCAAGCCGACGCTTGACATTCAGGGAAAAGGCGAGACGGATATACAATCAGACAGTTACTGGTACCATCGTAATTTTAACTCTTCACTTGCTGGGAAAGATGGGGACGGAGCGCTAATAGGGGTGTCCCGAGTGCCGTAACGTCGATTCCTAATTCAGCATTCAACATGTAACATTTGCCTTGGTTATTCTTTCAGTTGCTTTCGGTTCCTTGCATGCTTAAAATTTGCTGTTATCTTACAGAGCGGTGTTTTTATTATAATTCTTTTCAATCTGCCAGACCATTGCCATCCTGTAATCGCAATAACATTCTCTCCTCAGTCAACAATGTTGTTATGTAATCACCACCAGTCTTTGTGAAGCAGCGGCATCGCCACAACTATCACACTCGCCCTCTAGCCTAGTGGTTAAATATTTATTTCAGGAAGTGGACACCCCCCTCCCCCCCTCCCCCACCTATTTTTAATTATTCTTCTAGTCTGATCGTACTAAAAACGAATATGGAGAAATATAGCGCGAGATTAAAGATGCCGACGCGAAAATGATTACATCACCAATCGAGTATCAACTGTACTTCACACATCGGCTAACGCCACATTCCAGCAAAGGTGCCGACACACAGAAAACATATGGAAAGGGGTGGGATGATCTGGGATCTTAACATCCTTACTTAACATCCCTACTTAACATCCTTACTTAACATCCTTTCTTAACATCCTTACTTAACATCCTTACTTAACATCCTTACTTAACATCCTTACTTAACATCCTTACTTAACATCGTTACTTAACATCCTTACTTAACATCCTTACTTAACATCCTTACTTAACATCCTTACTTAACATCCTTACTTAACATCCTTACTTAACATCCTTACTTAACATCCTTACTTAACATCCTTACTTAACATCCTTACTTAACATCCTTACTTAACATCCTTACTCATTTTCTTTTGGGAGTTGACCGATAGGGCTGACCCACGTTTAAGTAAGTAAAGTAAAATAAGGTACTAAAAAAAAAATAAATAATGTATCACCGCATACTAAAAAAGATGACTATTATATTATAGATAAGGGGTCACTAGCCTTCCAAAATGTCCAGGGAAAAATAAAGTGGTGGTGGTGGTGGGGGAGGGGGAAGACTTTTTTTAAAGGATAGGGGGGGGGGGGGGGGGAACATAGTATATTGCACTTTAAATACAATAAAATATTTACTTTACAATATTTACTTTGCAAGTGAATCCTGAAAGGCTATTCGGTTAAATAAATGTACTCCAGACCAAGTGACTTTTATTGATTAACATCAGCTACTTTGATACAGTGTGTCGAGTGTCGAATGATTTATAAACGTTTATATCTTGCACGATATGCCCAAAGAACCAATGGCATGAACATGACCATTTACTGACTGACTGATTTTGTCCTCAGGGAAGGCAAGATACAGAGATCCTTTTCCTGTCTGAATGATTTGTATAACAAGTGTGCCAGACACAAGGGCAGTGGTCAGAAACCGGACCTAGGACTTTTGGTCAATGTCGGGAAGTGGCGAGAGGCAATGAACAATATCTGTAACAACATCGATTGTGAGTAGATAGATACCAATGAATTGTATGTGTATGATGAAAGTAACAATGCATTGAGTTGAGTTGAGATTGAAGAACAGACTTTACAGAAATGCTCTGGCCCCATCTTCAGCAGACAGCGAAGAAATCCAACCGGAGAGTACCATATAAGTGCCAATGTAGCTTTCAGATTTGTGAAACATACGAAAAAGGATAATAACACAACCATAGGCGTTAGGTCCCCATCTTCAGCAGCAAGCGCAGAGCTCCAGTTACGATGGCATTTACTAGCAGCGGTCTGACTATATTCCCTTTTTGTCTTTCCTCTAGTCGTAAAGTGTCCGATCATTCCTGACCACATCCCGCTGCACCCCAACACAATTCTTTCAAATAGTGACGATCTGTTTGTGTTTCTACACAATAAGGTAACATGGGACTCTAGGTCAGTATTTCCTCTCAGTCTGTCCGGAGCGAATGTGGATCCAAGAACTTCCGTTTAATAAAAATGTTATGTTTCTATTACACGCAGGCTAAAAAGAGTTTAATGTCATCAGTCACTTTCATTAGATTTCATTTTCATTGCAACAAATCAAGAATTGGTAAAATATCTTAATCCGCAAAATGGTGAATCTGATTTACGAAGGGGTGAATTTGGTTTGTCAATTCTATATGCACGCACACACACACTTACACACACACACACACACACACACATACACACATATTTACAAGGTCCGACAATCAAGTAGTGAAACTAACTCCAAAAAATTGAAATAATCAACAGTTGAAGATATAACCTGTATCTGATTCAAAGTAAACCCCTATGTGCATTGATGCAGCAAGTGGCACGATCAGAAAAACACTTTAACAACCTCTGTATTTCTTCGTTGTTATGGCCATTGAAGTCGATTTTACGGCCCTTTGGATGTCATCAATATCGTTAAAGAAGCGTCTTTTAAAACGTAACTTTAGTTTTGCGAACAAAAAATAATCACAGGGAGACACATCTGTTGAATAGGGTGGAAGGCTGAGAACACACACTTGGTTTTGGGCCAACCATTCCTGTTTTGATGATTTATCTTGAGTACTCAACCCGTTGATGTTTTTTGGTAATCTGACAAAGAATGTGCTAAAAACCGACAAGCAACTTTTTTTTCTTGCCAACATCTTGCACTAAAATGTAATAAATGGTCTCTCTATAAACACCAGATTCATCTGCCATCATCCTTACAGTAAAACAATGATCTTCTTGTATCCGTTTTCTGACTTTTGCAATGAGTTCATCATTACGAACAGAGATTTGGCGACTAGGTCTAGGTGCATTAGTAATCATTGTCACAAAACTTTTGAATAGTGAATACCAACTGAAAATTTGTGCACGAGATAGACAATTATCTCCATAAACTTGCTGCATCAATTAAACTGTTTTAAATGGATTTTTCTGAGTTTTAAACATAATTTAATGTTAACTTTTTGATCCTTGCTGACGCAACGATGCACCTCTGACTAGGTCAACAAAATGGCGTCTTGTTTATTGTCTGCTTATCGAGCGGCAATAAAAGGTTGCCAGATCATAGATGAATGTTGCCTTTTAGATTCCATGCTTTTGCTTTCTAGATGTGATTTTTGTCTTGGCAATAATAAAACCAGTCAAATTACCTAATTGTCAGACGTTGTATGTGCATTGATATATATCCATATATGTGTGTATAGGTGGATTCATGGGAACAAAATGCCATGGACCGTGTTGTGTGGAGGTAGCACATCAGGAAGGGTTTGAGAATGAAAGAAGAAGCGATTGCACAAAGGATAAGAGCTTGTTTTTGTCTGAGCGCCTGGAAAGAAACAGTGTAAACACAGATGTTAACAACCGCGGTCCTAAAATCCCATTGTGCAAATTATGGAAGACTGTTCTTAACGCGGGCGGGTCTTGCTAGTCACACTCACCATCGCCATGGGCTGTAAGTCCCATGCCTCCTCATATCGCAACATAACACTATCTTCTTGAAAGACAGAAAGGTGCCAATCAATATATATATATATATATGTGTGTGTGTGTGTATGTGTGTGTGTGTGTATGTGTGTGTGTGTGTGTGTGTTTGTGTGTGTTTGCCTGTGTGTAAGTATATGAGCTCGTGTATGCTAATGTGTGTGTTCTTTTTTTTTTAAAATCTGACTGTTTTTCTCAATTACACTAGGAGAAAAAATAACACCTAAATGTGCATATTATAATCGACATTTTTTATTCTATTCCTTTCTCTAAATGTTTTGTGACATTTCCAAACAGATTTCAAAGACAACGCGGACTGCGAGAAGAATGCGAGCCTGGAATATATCCCTTGTGCCGAATCCGAGATGGCCTGGGCCAACCACAAATACTCTGTGGTCAACAACCCAAAGCATGTCAGCGAACACCAGAGAATGGATGAGACGCTGAAGATTGGCTGTCAGTAAGTATGTTCTGCCAAACACACAGTGGTTCTAGTTCAATTCTTTTCTTTGAAGTGATTTCCCCCCCCCCCCCCCCCCGTTCACTGCCAGCTTAGTCCTGGAGTGCCCGGCTCTCTAGCGCAGTTGGCTAAACCGGACTGCGCGATGACCTGTTGACGAACTCCTTGTGGTCCGGGTTCACGCCCGGGGGTAGGCAGAAAAGCCACATTTCTCCCAGATTTGTGGTGCCTATCATGGAATCAAGGCCGAAGGGTTGCGATTTCCATAGTACCGAGCCAAAGGGTTGAGAACTCATGGTTTCTGGATACTTAAAAAAAAAAAAAGTTCTGCAGTAGATCTGTCACTAAAAAAAAAAGGGTGCCATTTTATTTTCTTCTGCGTTCACCCTTTCAAAAAAATTTGATTGAAGCAAGGCCTCTCATTGTGTAAGTGAGTAAGTAAAAGTAAAGATCCCTTTCCACGCCTTTAGGCGTATCGGGCATATGGGAAGAGCGCCCATATTTTACAGACCATCAGCACTCGGTAGAAAATGTGGTCAGCATTACGCCGGCTGTCTTTACTTTCCCAGGACAGCTCATCCTGGTACCCATTTTAGGCTGGGTCGATATTGTGTACATTACCAGAAATTGTGGAATATCTTGAGAAGTATGGGATTTCCAGCACATGTGTTTTAATGTGATTTAATTAAACGTTTATGCCATGATCAACAATCAGCTATCAGAGTTGCTGCTTGGGTGCGCAAAAGTGAGGGAGGTGGGGGGGGGGGGGAGGGGAGAGGGGATTCTCTTTTCGTACCTATTCAATATACATTCACAAGGCCTAATATGAAATGTTAAAAATTTAACTTTAAAAAAAAAAACAACAACAACTGGAATTATGACAGTTGTGATCCTCTTATAATTGGCGACAATCCTATTCCTTAGCTTTACTTTCCAGACTACATATATAAACACAAAGGACATCTGGCTTGTAAACAACATCTTGTCTTGTAAAGTAAAGGACCATTCTCCACTCTTTTCAGGCGTATTGGGTATATAGGGCTAGACTTATATTTTATAGACCAACGTCACAAAATAGGTGATGTGGTTAGCATTGTGGCAGCAGCCTTTACTTCCAAGGATTGCACCTTGTACCCACTCAAGGCTGGGTCGACCTGGAAGCCAAGGTTTTTTAAAAATGTCTGGCTCCGCCAGAATGCGAACCCATCACCCTTCGCTCTGCAGGCGAGCGTCTAGCTGCTACGCCACAACAATCTTGTTTTAGAAACTGAAATATTTTGCACATATCAATGATCAGGTCGGAATGGAAAGAATAGTAGCAGAAGGCATGGTGCTTGGAAAGAGGGGCGTAGCCGACCAGCACGATGGTAGCAAAGTGAACGAGGCGGGAGTTCTGACTAGAGACTGAGTTTATTTCAGGCATAGTGTAATGAGAACGCCGTTCTGCAAAGGACCTGCAAAATGAAGGTGATAGCAGATAAGGACATCTGGAGTAATACAAGGGTGTGTCTTATCACCACTGCTGTTTATAACCTACGTCGACACTATATGCAAGAATGCCAAGCCCATGAATGAAAATGTTAGTAAGATCAACGAATTACTCTTTGTAGATTACCAGGCCTTGATAGCAGATTCAGCCATGAAATTGCAACATCTAACATCTATGAATAAAGAATGTAAAACAAATAATATGAGAATCAACACTGAAAAGACAGAAGTAATGTCAATAGGAAAAAAGAAGACAGATCTAAACATAGCAATAGAGTGCAAAGGCATTAAACAGGCATCTGAGTTTAAATATCTGGGAACTACATTTACCGAAGATGGGAAATTGGATACAGAAATTAACATTAGATGCAGTAAAGCAAATCAAGTATTAGGACAGCTAGCCCCCTCTTACAGCATAAGACAATCATAATCAGCACAAAGAGACATCTTATTCAAAGCATATTTATTCCAACTCTGTGCTACCAGTGCCAGACATGGTCACTCACAATAAACCATAAAAGAAAATTAGTAACCATGGAGATGAGATGTCTGAGAAGGGCTGTAGGAGTGACCATAAGACATAAGATCAGGAATAAGATCATAAAAGAAAAAGTCGGCACAGAACCAATTCTAAATTACATACGAAGACAGCAGGTAAAATGGTTTGCCCACTTAGAGAGAATGCCTTGTGACACCATACCATACAAAGCATACATGGAAAGCGAAGAAGGACGTAGAGCACGAGGTAGACCAAGAACAAGATGGAAGGATAACATCAGTGAAACTACAACAGCACGATGTGTCTATGGTCGGGCGGCCAGAAGAGCTAGAGACAGAACCTTAAATCTCACTCGACACCCACAGCGGTAAAAGAGGAAGTGAAGAAGAAGAAGAAGATAGCAGATAAGCTTGATCGAATAAGAGCCAGTGGAAAACATATAAATAAGTACCTAAAAAAAAAGGTTTGCCGAAATATTTATCGCCATGGCCCAAATGATGTAAAAAAAAAAGTTAAAAGTAAAAGCAAAGGGCCCTTTTCCACGCCTTTAGGCGTATAGGGCATATAGGGCTAGACCTAAATTTTTATAGACCATAGGCAAAAATGGGTGATGCGGTCAGCATCACGCCGGCCGCCTCTACTTCCCGGGACTGCACCCGGTACCCACTCTAGGCTGGGTCGACCTGGCAGCCAATGTCGTTTTTGAAAAACGTCCGGCTTCTCCAGGAAGGGAACTTACGACTAATCGATCCGGGGCGAGTGTCTAGTCGTTCCGCCAAGGGGACTTCCATAATGATGTACATTATAATTTAATCTGACGGATTACCTGACCCCTACCCCCACCACCACAGACCCTTTTCCAAACGCATAAACCTTACAGAAGTTTTTGAAAAGAAGAGAGAGAATTTATGGCAAGCTGACAAGTGTTATTCAAAGAGACAGCAATTGGAATTAAAAGCTATGTTTTAAGCAGTTTCCTGGTTAAATTGAATGAAACATGTGATCAGTACAAAGACACCGCAATTAATTTTTAAAGAAACACGATAAAAAAAAATAATCACAAAGAGTATGAAGCCGTACACGAGAAGGTGTGTTTATGTTTGAAAGTGTGTGATTTAATTTTATATACTTTAAAAATATCCATGTGTTGTGAATGTATACTTGAGTGTAAAAAGCCAATATGCACAAATCAAGAAATCTTTACTACTTTTTTTATATATAAATTATCCTTGGCTTAGGCGTTGCAAGTCCGACTCATAATTCCAACGTACCACGATCGAAACCCTCTGCGTGGATTTGTATCACGGTATGGGACCTCGCAGGTCGATCGAGTCTAAAATGGGCACCAGGATGTCTGTCCGAGGGAAGTTAAGAATGCTGGCGTAATGCTTATCACATTACACATCTAGTGCCGAATGGTCAGTAAACATATGGGTACTCTTTCCATATGCCCGATGTCCCTAAAGACTTCAGAAGGAAGCTTTACTTTTTAATATATATATATATATATATATATATATATATATATATATATATATATATATATATATATATATATATATATATATATATATATATAAAAGTAAAGCTCCTTTTTTCAAGTTTATAGGAACAGTCCCTGTCTTACCAACAGATTCCACATTTTACCGTAACGGTCTTCGTGTTACCACTGGAGTCCATCCATATCTCACAGTTATAGTATGTATATATATATATATATATATATATATATATATATATATATATATATATATATATATATATATATATATATATATATATATATAACATTCAGGCCGTTTACCAAATGTTACATAGAACCTGTTCTATTGTGTGGCAGCATATTTTGGAATGTCAGTGAACACATTAGGAAGAATTTAGAAGCAACAGAGATGTGGTTTCTGAGACGAATGTTACGAATACGTTGGACGGCCAGAGTAACTAACAACGATTGCTTGAAAGAAGCTAATGAAAGTAGATCTCTATCTGACAACAATAAGAACGAGACAAACACTGTTCTTTGGCCACATAATGAGAAGAGAGACGTTTGAGAACATTGTGACAACTGGAAAGATCAGTAGAAAAGAGGTGTAGAAGCAGACCGAAAGAAGTGATGCTGGGTGGGCTGAAATGATGACAGGGAGGGATTTCATCAAAAGAGGCAACCAGGGATCGTGATCTGTGGAGACGCATGAGCGCCTACGCCAGTTGGCAGGGCACACGATGACGATGAACTGTTTAATTAAGGTATTAAACAGTAATTTTTAAATCCTTCTCTTATTGTGATTATAGGCAGTCCAGTTGTCACATTGTAACAGTGCACACAATGTCTTTTCCAGCGTGACTGCCAGAATCTTGGACTGCCTCAAGAAACCGTTCAAGAAGTTTTGTCCAGAGCATCTGACAAACCTGCTTGTGAACATTGTGGAAGTACGTGACGATCAGTTTGCTTTAACGATTAATTTCTTCTTTTTTGAAAGTTATGATTGTTAGTCCACTTTGGACTTTCGTCTTGTTCCAGGACTTTGGAACTGTGTGAACATGTAATTTACAGATTTAAATATACAGGCTGTCATTTTCTTGCCGCTCAGGCAAATACACTTCGACTTCCACAGAAACACACTAATTATCAACATTGCACGACACTCTTTTTTTAGAAGGAAAGGTAGAAAAAGAGGGAACGGGGTGGGGTGGCAGTTGGCCTTTTCTTTTCCACAGAACCCATACTGGGATTACAGATTATGATACGCTCTGCACTTTATTGCTTGCAGTACAAGAAAGACACTAGAGCTGTCCAATAAAAATAGTGTCTTTTCGTTTTAACCGGGAAAGTTTCTTTCCGTATTTTACCGAGACATCCTTATTATACCAGGATATTCCCTATTTTACAAAGGAAATTATAATAATTACTCGTTTTACGGCGAAGAACACTGGGTTATCATGCGGGGACCCAGGTTAGAATCTTAGGTTGTGGATTTTGTTTCTGCCTGAGGCGACAGCACAAGGCATGCAGTTTTAAATCCTCAGACTCAAAGAATGCCCCCCCCCCCACCACCACCACCCCATCCCCTCTCTCAAACAACCCAAGCTCCATTTTATTACATCGCAACAGTGGTAAATATGGTTAACTGGGGAAGTGATTAGCAGTTCGGCAGTTTTTGGCAAATGTGTTTTACAGGAACAGTCCCTGTCTTACAAGCAGTCAAAATTTTACCATAACATTCTTTGTGTTACCACAGGAGTCCATCCATATCTCATAGTTACAGTAAATATTTTACCAGGACAGTCCCTATTACACCGGGTTTTAAATCGGAACAATTCAAATATTGAGGTGATCGGACGCGCCCCCCCCCCCCCCCCCCCCCTGCCCCTCCACATATTTTCCCCAATCAGCGTTATAACAAAACAAAAAAAAAAAAAAAGAAAAACAGAAAAGAAAAGTTAGTTTTAAAAAATGATACATTTATTGCTCATAATAAATGTAGCTTAAAAGAAAAAATGTTGATCTGAAATATAACGATAAGGTGAAAATAAAAAAAATTCGTCATTTGTAGTTTTAGTTTTTAAAAATTAACAATATATTACCCTACCACATAATGATTTCTACATCAATCAACTAAACATCAGTGAACTAAACGAAGAAACAAAATCTTAGGACCGTTAATATTTGTGTACATAATTCGTATGGGCAATGAATGCATTTGGACATCTCAAATGAGTGATCTAAATATTTTGAAACAGGCTAGGGGGAAAAAAAAAACTGCTGATAACATACATTAGAAAAAGGCATTTGTCATTTTTCGCCACACATCCTAAAACCCTAGATGGAACGCGTTATGACACCAAGATTGATCTTTGGGGAAAACAAGAAGGCAACGAGAAAATATTCTTGACAGAATCTGCACATTTTATTCAAAGTTCACGTATTGATACATATGTTACAGTAGGCGCATCGCAACGAAGAAAACAGAGTGAAATATGAAAGGTGTGTATGGGTGGGGTGTTTAAGGATAGGCGAACGGGCGAAGAGGGGGCGGGGGTTGGGGGAGGGGGTTAAGAAACAATCAACCAATTATTCAAATATTTGGGTTGGTCGCCATTTTCTCAGTATTTGTTTATACATCCTTATTATTTAGTCGGCTCTGTGGCTATGTCGATGTGAACGCTTTGTAATGCCGGGAGGCCGGGTTCGACCCTATCTGCGGGCCATTCGCCTTGTGTTGGTTTCGACAGTGGTATCAAGAAAGCCGACCGTCCAGAGGCAATTGCAAACTACTGGACGTAAATTTGCCTAGAAAAACCACACAACAGCCAGGGGCTGTTGGGGTTGGTTCTGTAACGTCCTGCAAAGGAATCGCAACTAACCTAACCTATTATTTAAGTATATTATTGAATTTATCTAGTATTCAGTACACTACGATGATGATAATGATAATAAATAACTATCCCATATATTCAGTCTTTCTCCGTAGAACGGCTAACCGCCTGCCGAGAGCGCCGAACAGAGCACAACCTCTGCAGCTCCGGCGATGATCCCTGGGATCTCTGTTAAATGGCACTAGAATACTGAACGGCTTTCGCCGTGAAACGAACCCATGACCTTTAGAGCGAAAGGCAAACAGTTCGATCACTTTGCCACGGAGACACCACCCTTCCCTATAAATAATGTCAGATGTAAATGAGAAATAAAAATATAATAATCACCCTCACAATGATACAAGCAATGGTGAATATGACGACGATCTTGCTAATTGGGAGTATGGTTGGGGTAGGGGTAGGGGTGGGTGCTAGCAGGACAGCCGTAGCGCACGCGAGTACGTTCATTTTGTTTAAATATGGCCGCCTTAAAAATTAACATAATAATAATAACAATAATAATGATAATATTAATAATAGAAACGAAATGAATATGTTGTCATATCTCTTAAGCATGGCCTGATAAAACTGTCAATGTGCTGTCTTCACACATGAATATTACATGTAAAGTTGTACACGAAAAAAAAAAAAAAAGACACGAAGAATCTCATGTGAGAGACAGAATTAAATGCGGATTGAATGTTTTGATATTCTGTGGTAGATGAACATCTCAGGGATCTATCAGGCTGGAATGCATTATCTAACAGCCAAATAATCTATCTTTTACATGTAGCAGGTTCTTTGCAGAACGTCGCTCTCATCACGGTCTGCCTCATAGAAACTCGGTCTCTCGCCAGCTCTCCCGACTCTGGTAATTTCAAATTCACGGAGTCACTTATATCTTTGCCCATACTCGTGTTTCAACCAAAGAAAGTTGTAGCTTTCGGAAAACAGAAGCCCCTGTGCAATTGTAAAATTTAAAAATAAAGTCATAAGAAGAAGGGAAATCTAGGACCACATAGAAAAAGGTGTACTGATTCGTACTGGTTTCATATGTATTTGTTAAAGCTTGCAGGCACGAATTTTGAAACGGGCTATAGGAGGTTCCACAGAAACGCAGATCCCGTGATACCGTTATCTCTGTCTCATTCTTTAGTCTTATCGCTTGAAATTGAAGCATTCCAAGATCTTGAAAGGGACAAAGAAGATTGCGAGTAACAATGAAAAACAGAGGTACATGTAGACCCACTTTTGTTGTATAAAACGCAGCCTAAATTTAAGATCTTATTTGAAAACAACAAAAAGGTGAATCTCACACAAAGACAAGTATGAAGGTTGTTGCGTATCCTTTACAGGACGTTGCCGAACCAACCCTAACAGCCCCTGGCTGTTGTGTGGTTTCTCTAGGCAAATTTACGTCCAGTAGTTTGCCATTGCTCTCTGGACGGTCGGCTTTCTTGATACCACTGTCGAAACCAACGCAAGGCGCATTGCCCGCAGCTGGGATCGATCCCGGCATCCCGGCATTACGAAGCGAAGCGTTCGCACCGACTTAGCCACAGAGCCGACCATCGACACGTACGGTTATTAAAAAAATGTATTTATGGTGTTACAAAAATATCCCATTGTAATACTACTTGCCGTTCATGAAATAACATGTTTAATTTAAATAATAGCTTTTCCCTCTATGGTGTAAGATAGAACCCTTTGCAAAACGTCTACAAACGGAATTACTTTCTGTAGATTACATTAACACAGTACAGGACGTATCAAATTGACTGTTCAAAATCGATACCCTTGTTTTCTGATGTATTACTTATAAAACGAGCACAATTTACTGTTTTGAAAAGTTCGCATCACTATATTACTGTAAACATATTAAAATATATTTTCAAAATTAAAGGCTAGCTATCAACCCATGTACACCACTCCTATTCTTTGCCCTTGTTCCATTTGTCGGATGTTTTCAAATTTTGTTCGCATCAGTATCTTCAATACGAAGATGTATAGTACTAGTATTTTATTAATCTTTTTTTGGAACTTGAATTGTTCTCCCCTCTTCTGTTCCATGGTTTTGATATTCACTTTTTCTTGCAACCACTTACTTTACCAATTACGAATTTGTATCTCTGATTACTGTCGTCGTTTATCCATTTGTGTGTGTCTTTCGTTACATAATGCCATAATTTTATAAATATATACAACATTTGCTGACGTTCTTTTTTTTTTTTTTTCTTTCTATTTTTTTTTAAACGTTCAAAGTTTATGATGTCTAGAGCTGTAAATGTTGAGCTGAAATATTTTCTGAATAAAATTTCGATTTAACAAGATTAAAGTTAATAAATGCATTGTTCATAATGAATTCCCCTTCAGAATTATTTACCACACATGGTATAGAGTTTACTAAAACTAGCCGAAGCTGTATCAGTCAAACTGAACTCTTCTAATGCATATAGAAAAACTTAAAAAATTTAAAGTTACCATGGCAGACACGTTTCTGATCTTGAGCCTGTAATTTCTGGTGGAGATTTGTACAACTTGACACTGATTTTTTTTTTTAGGGAAAAGGATTCATTTTTTTGTGCTTCATTATATGCTAATTAGACTCTGCTGTAATGCACCTGGAGAGGTACAGCGAAATATGCCGAGGATTAAATTATTCAACGTATTGTTTCTGTCCGAGTTATTCAAATGGCCGTACCACTAACAATAATTTATTTTGATTTCAACATGTTAAAATAACTTAAATTGTCGTAATTGCCAGATAAAACAGTTCAAAATGTCAGTGTCACCTGATAACAATAACTAACATTTCTATATCTCCATGTTAAACTAATGAAAATGTCGATATTAGCTGAATCCAAATATCGGCAGGTTACAGTTCATAGTATATTGCTGTCAGTGAATGCAGTGTTGATCCATTGAGGTTACACTAACAGTTTAATGTGAACAACTTAGATTAACGAAGATATTGATGTTGCCAGTTCTCGCTGAATTTCTTCTCCCCATTTCTTTCTCTTCATTCAGAGTTTCAGGCCACCAGCTTGTGCCAAGAGAAGTCTCACAAATGGCAACCACGGACACGCTCATCGAGTGAATATTTCTATAAGCACTGCAGAGATAAAACCACCAACACCAGGCATTTCAAAGCCTTCTGGAGTAAACCAGGCTTCTAGAGAGGCCTCCAGATCATCTAACAAATTTGACAGCAACATCGGTCTCACGCTGCAGGCTTACGGTGATAGGGTTTTTCTCGGGCTCTTATTGTTCACAATCTTTGCTTTAATTTAGTTAATATAAGTGCATTCAGCTAAAGCTCCGTAATGTAACCACATATATGTCATTGACTGTTTCAATTTTTTTTTTCTGTCTGTTGAGATGTTCTTTTTAAACCTTTTACAGTATGCAAACATGTTTTATGTAGAGAAAGCTTACATATGTTACGTATACATTTGCGGGTAAAGTACACGTTTTTGTTACTTCGTCAGCTGTTACAAGTCTGTCCAAAATATAGATGGCGAGGTTTGGATCCTTAGATAACGGAGAACAACTGTGTATCATAAGTTAGCTGTTTAATTAATCTTCATTGCACCTCGGACAAGTCAACAAGCGCTCCCATCCCATCTTCAGTATTTCCCTCAGTGTGCGGCAACCCATAACATCAGTTCTGTGTTGGTTTTCTATTCTTCTTTTCTCCCATTATAGCGTTCATATGTGGCAACCCCTCTTTTGATATGAAGTTCGTGTAGTCTTGACAATATTGCTAATGTACCCCTTTTTTTCTGAATCGTCTACTCGTCCTGTCTACTTGAGATCATTGAGAACATCAGGTTGTATCATTGCTTTTCCTGTGTCTACGTAGACTCATAGCAAGCCAGTTGGCTAGTTCATTTCCTCTTGGACATCATATAAACGAAGCAACTACCTATGCCACTGCACAATACAGAAGTATGCTCGACTGTGCCACTAACATCTTTGTGTGTGTCGTTAAACCCCACTAGGACTGTACAACGAGCGACCAATTGCCAGTGACAGGAAGTGCCACCATTCTGGTGATAATCACCCGAGCACAAGTCAATGCAACCCCGTTTAACAGTTAGATTATATTAGGGACATCTACTTCAGCCGGGATGAAGCTTTGGAAAAAAACAAATTTCTCCTACACTGGAAGAGGGATTAAAACTGAGTAACATATTTACCAACCTGACTGCAGATAACACCAACCTGGCGTGGCTGTTACCAGCGCTTAAATTATATTTTCTAGGTTTAACATAGTATCCAGAATTTACCTTATCGGTCTATCAAACGGATTTAGATTTTGAAATTTGAGAAAGGTAAGCCTGCAGTTAGTTACCCGGAGGCCGAAGTTAGTTTTAGCTGTCAACCCCATCATGGATGTGCGTTTGCATACAGTCTTCACCTTAAGCCACCGACTGCCAAACATGAATCTTTTATGACGTGCTCACAAACGCTATGACGTCTGTTTAAAATAAAAAACATTTTCAGGTAGAGTCTTTAAATCTTGTAATATGCATTTTCTATTGGCCCTAACAGCTTGGATGTGCGCTACATGTTTTCGTTATCTTGCTCATCTATTCATTGGGGCGTAGGAACACACGAGGCAACCAGAAGTGAAATAGCAGTTCAACAAAGGACAATTAAGAAATGGCTTTGAACTGAACCATCTAACTGATGAGATGCCAGTTCTCTGTCCAACTGCCTCAAAAACATTCCAGATCGGTCATTTGCACGTCCACAACTAACTCTTCACCACTAGCGTACGAATAATCTAGCGAAATGAATCTGTTTTCGACACAAATTACAGGCTAAGTTAGACGAGGATTGCATTTTTAATTTTTTTTTTGCTGTGACATTCATCGATAGCACTTGAGATACTAGTAAAAATATAGCAAACTCACAGTAGTATAGCCATTGACAAATAATGCTCTATGTTCAGCTGAGCTGATTTGAGAACTGTCCTCATGAAACTTGGGATATCTCCATGAGCTCTCCGTCCAAACCTTCAGCAGCCAGCCTAGAGTTCCATTTCTGATGATTTTTGTAGTAGTCTGATTATACATCTTTCTTGCAGTTCCTCTGAGTGTAGAGTGTCCACCAGATCCGAGATCACCCAGTGCTGCTCCATTCTCTCCTAACCGTAAGGATCTATTTGTGCTTCCGCATTTTTCACATACTCCCAATAGGACCTTGATCACATCTGGCTAGTGATGCCTCAAGTGACTGTCCCAGTGGTGCAGTACCAGTTAATGTATCGGCATTTAATTTCCTAAAACATGTGCAGTTATGGAGAATACATCAAAAAGACGCTAACTACTGGAGCATCTAAATAAAGTGATGCCTGCTTCTGTAAACTAAGCAATATAATGATAAAATGCGGTAAGGGAAACCAACTTCCCAAATCTAAGCAATGTGAGGTCGGAAAATCTGATAGTACACATAACAGAAAGCAATGAACAGACATGATAATTAACGTTGTATGTGATATTCTTTAGGGGAGGGATGGGGAAAAGTATCAATCTTTCCAGTTATTTGGGACATATTATTGAAATGAAATAGTATAGTTTCTTGTTAAAGCATTACATATTTTTGCTTGCCTTATTTATGCCTTTTTTTTCAGATCTTTTTAACTTCTATGCAGTTCACGTGGTAATATTTTATTGTCACACCAATGTCAGTTTGTGACATAATTTAGTATGCTGCTCATCGTTTACCTTTACTTTGTACGCGGTATAATTATTTGTGTAGTAATTGAAAGTGATATGTGCAGTTGTCCAGAAAACCCTTTCGTGTAAATGTTATTGTGTGTGTCTTTAAGAAACATCTAATGTAAAACTTATTTTTTCCCTATTATATGCTACTAATGTCAGACACGCTCACTTATCAGTAACACATCACAGAAAGAAAGAAGTAAATATGACATGAGCTTCCGAGAAAGGCTGCCGCGGTGATGTGGAGAGGTAAAATCAAAAATGAAAAAAAAGACAAAAAAATAAACAGGAAAAGACAAAATTCGGCAGGGAGTCAGTACTATATTACATCATAGACACACATACAATGATATGCCCATTTAAAGTGTCTTGTGATAGTATATTATGTAAGGTATATATATATATATATATATATATATATATATATATATTATATATATATATATATATATATATATATATATAAAATAAGGACTCAAAGTCCGAGGTGCCTCAAGAATAATGAGAAATAATGAAAAAAAAAATGTCCTAATTAAAATAACACATCGCTCTTATGTGGCTAATGAAACTCGCACACTCATGGTTGTTGGGTATCATAAATGTGAACGCTTCGTAATGCCGGGATGCCGGGTTCGATCCCAGCTGCGGGCCATGTGCCTTGTGCTGGTTTTGACAGTGGTGTCAAGAAAGCCGACCGTCCAGGGAGCAATGGCAAACTACTGGACGTAAATTTCCCTAGAAAAACCACACAACAGCCAGAGGTTGGTTCTGCAACGTCCTTTAAAGGATACGCAACTAACCTATCATAAATGTAACGATGAAACTAAAATGCCAATTAAGATTACTATAGCATGGAAATCACCTGCAATGCCTAAAACATTTACTGGTAAATAAATCTCACTTTTATTTAAATGTTGTGACAATTGATCGACTCGCATTGTCACCTGAGTTCTCATTTAGATGTGTTTTCTCTTGGTGTTGTTATTCGACCACGCATGTGTCTCACGGGACCAGAACAAAATGTAATTTGTTGTATAAATATTGTCTTTTAAGTATCTTGTATAAGTATCTTAATGATTTTCATTTATGCATTTATTCTACTAGACAGGATTATAGAGGTTATATATATATATATATATATATATATATATATATATATATATATATATATATATATATATATATATATATATATATATATATATATATATTATGGTTCTTACAGTTTTTACATTGGTGATTAACCGTTTTCGATAGAATTTTTTTTTTTTTTTTTTAAGCCTGATTTGTTGAAGAATCTTTTCTTTGATAAATTTGTACTTTAAAGCTTCTTTCGATGAATGTTTTTGTTTTGTTTTGGTTTTTTAATAAATACAGTTGGCTAACAGTATCCCAGTCTTGGAATAATTCATTAGAACTGTTAAACATGTGAATTCATTTTCCTGCTCCCCTTCTTTCTTCTCATTCTCGCTGTCGTCCTTTTGTCATCCTTCTTATCTTTTTTTCACCGTCGTGTTATCATCGATGCCATCTTTTTCTAAATATTTGTTTCTAGTATGCTTATGTTGCAAAACGACTTGATCCTCAACCTAATGTTGAGCTATATAGAAAAAAAAAAAAAACCCCGATGCAATGGAATCTTTCCTCCCGACCCTTACATTCACCTTAAAAGGTAATTTGTTATATTTTGCGTTCACCACTTATAAACACGTCGGGTTGTTCGTTCATTTCTGGACTTTGGCTTTGTTCCAGGACCTGAGTTTTGCATATGCATCCATTTTACATAGGTAGCCGAAAGGGCCTCTAGCTGGCATTGGACGTAACGCAATAACGTAGGGGATGGGCCTCGGTGAGCTGGTCCAGGTGTCTAGTGGAAAAGGGTTTCTCACCCCTTGAAAGTCCATCGTGTCCGAATTGTCTGCCAGTGTTCCTCTGCCACCTGCCAACAAAAGTCCAACATGTCTCCAGTAAACCAAACGTAAGCTTGTCGCTCGGTCGTCCAGGCACGCTGACTGTTCTAATTAGGCTGCCGCAACGACTTCTTATTTCACTGTACTTTCTGCGAAACCACCAAGTCGTCTTGTCCCTATCCGAAAGAAAAACACCATCCGGTAATCTCGTGCAGCAGGGTACCAGCCCTAAGCTTC